>VDFB02094515.1:0-13973 GCA_007258455.2 Sequoia sempervirens
TATCATTAAATTACCCCTGGATGGTTTACCGCCAGTGTGGACAAACTGTTTTGTAACTCTCTTATACCCACTTCAAAGTGGTGAATTCCCACAACTCTGTGGATGCCCGCCGCAGCGGAAGAAGTGCTTTAATTGTACTCTCTTTCCCCCCACTGTTTGGTGGTAGTGTGGAAATGTTTCTCATGGCTGGTTATCCGCCTATCAGTTCTTAATTTCAATTTTCAACACTCCGTCATATGTTAGCACCTCGCCCTCAGTGGGATCTTGAGTGCACATTCTTGACGTTGAGTAGTTTTCATTCCAAGTTCAATTTTCAGTTTGATGCTAACGCTAATCCAGTTATCTATCTCTGGTTATGTTGTGTAATTCTTTCGAAAAAATTGGTTAGCATATTTCAATTTCTTCTAGGACATGCACATTGGATGTCAGTATGGGTTCAACTTCTTTTCAGGGAGTGGATGGCATTCATGGTAGTATCCTTCTCACTCCTGATAGTGAGTTAGGGAAATTGCAGTTGCTTTCCAAGGGAGGTCTTGATGACTTTGCACAGTGGAAGTCCATGGGTGTTGAGATGGAGGGACTTCCGGATATGACATTTGAGGCACACCAGCACAGTCTTTGGAGTCAACATGGTGAGTCAGATATACAGGTTTGGGATCCAGGTGGCTAGTGGACAGGTGCAGTGGATTCTCCATTCGGGCATCAGATGTTTTGGCAGTCGAGTTGGATTAGCAGTGCGGATTGCTTGAGGGCAAGCAATCTTTGGGAAGGGAGGACTGTCATGTCCCCGAATTGGAGGTATGGTGATTTAATTAAATTATTTAATTAAGTTGTCCAAATTATTGATAATTTATGAGGATAGCTTAATTGATGATTCAATTAAATCAAGAGATGTTATTAAATTAATTATTTATTAAGTTATTCCCATAAAATAAAATATCAAAAGGGATGACTTATTATTTAATTAATTTAATAATAAAAAGTGACTTAAGTGACTTAGTAATAAAATAATAAAATAATAAAGTCACTTAAGGAATATTTCTGGAATCTTCTAGAAGTCTCTTGGTGATGAGATTGAAAAAGTATAAAAAGAGGCTTGGGCTATGCATTTGGACATCTTGAGTTGAATACACTTTTCTACTACACTGCTGAAGCTGAATGTTTAGCTTATTGTTTTCCAGTCTTCGTTTGTGAAAGACCAAACCTAGCTGGTTAAGTGCCAATTTCGGTTGTGCAACACGAACCCTAGTTGGATAGTGGAGGAAGATACTTTAGTCTTTCTCATTGGGCTAATTGCAATCACTTTTGGAAGAGTTTGGGAAGTTATTTGAAGTCTGCAATTTTGTTTCAGTCTGCAGATCAGCCATGAGAGAAATTACATTTTCATTCGTTGCTCTTCAATAAGGAGATATAATTTTGTGGGCACTTGAGGGATTGCTTCCTTTGGTGTTGGCAATCATTTTCATAACAAATTCGAAGAGCTTAGAGGCTGCATTTATTTATCTAAACTATTGCCAGGCAAGAACAGGGGCGGCTGGGTGAAAGCATCGATTGGGCCTAAGAGGAGTTCAATTTGCTTGGAATTTGATTGCTACTTCATCTATCATCAACGGCTTCTTGAGGCCGGGTTCTTCACATTCTATCATTGTCCGTCCCTTCTAGTTGACATCTCTCCAGAACGCGGGATTAGCCTATAATGCGACCCTCGTAGGTTGATAGTTTGGATAGAGGGTCATGTTGGAGCTTGACTCAGTTTCAGTTGGCAGTATTTGATCAGTTGGCTTTCGTTCGGGCTTATTCGGACACTTCTAGCCTAAGTTGCTATTTTTAGCAGTATCTGGCACTCAGCGTGGGACCCCTGCTATTTTTAGCAGTATGGATTGTTAGCGTTCAGAATCACTTCATTGTTCGTCAGCTTCAGACGGTTCGTGCATCGAGTATATATCGAGGGAGATATTAATATTTAATTGAATTAATTAAATATTAATTAACTGGAGCATATAATATAAAGTTGTAATATTTTAATATTACGACTTAAGTGATTTCAATGAAGGGGTCGCCCAACATTGGAAGGGGCCATTTGAGATTATTTTTATAATCAAAAATTACATTGAAGACTATTGAGAAATGAAATAATAAAAGTTCGAATTATTTTAATGATTCCCTATTATTGAGGAATTCACACTTTTCATGTGTATAAGCCATTTGCTTGGAAATTCGAGCCATTCATGATTATTGTTTATTGAAAATTGTTGAAGTCTTCAACCAGAGCACAGAAGCCAAGGGTTTCAGTCTCAGTGCATTGGGGAACGAGCCATCTCCAGTGAGCGCGATTTAGAGGGTGTGAATATCATCCGATCTATTGCCAGCAGAGAGATTTCTTCATTCAGAAGAAGTTACAGAGCATCACAGACAATAAATTATCCAGGGTTTTGTTTATCAATTCATCCAGCAAGGTTTCTAGAGTTGAGGCGCATATACTCTCAGAACTGGAGGTTACAGAGGAAGCCGTACTTTATTTATTGGTTGCTGTTGTTTACCAGGCCGTACCATTCTGTACCTGGCCGTACCATTCCAGAAAAGCCGTACTTTTGTTTCCAGAGCAAATCGCCTTCAGTCTTCATCATCTGGCTTCATTTATTAGGGCGCAAATATCAAGAGAGTCATTGCGTAGCATCTGGCAGAGGAGGAAGTGGTTATTCATCTCAGCCGTACCTTTGCAAGATCATTTATTGCTGCAGCAAACCAGGTTTTCATAAATATCATTGTTTTGTTATTTGCATGTAACTGGATCTCATTTGTAATAAGTCCAGAAGTTAAATAAATAGACTGGCATCATTATTTGCAATAGATTCTGTTGTTCTCAGAGTTAAAAGATTTTATTTAGATTTTATATCATTTACTTGCAAAATCGCATTACTTCATTCATGCTCAAAAACACCAAAAAGACCAAAAACTTCAAAATCAAACAAAAAACAGTCAGAAACAGAAATAAGGGGAAACAAGGGGTTTCTACAGTTGGTATCGAGCTTAAATCCCCGCCATCCTAAGGGTTTAGCGCCTTATGCAGCCAGAATAGTTTGGGTCTCACAGGTATTACACACGCAGACGTGCTCTGATTGACAGGCAACAGAGTTTGAGCAGGCAGCCGGAAAACATGGTTGATAGAACAGATGTTCCTAGAACAGAGATTCCTCAAAACCCTAGAGATCAGGATAATGCAGAGGTTTTGCATGCACTCAGAGATTTACGTGCAGGTCAACGGCAGTCGAATGATGTATTGCAGCAGTTGACAGTGGCACTTCAGAGATTAGGTAGTCCGAGGAGACCGCCACCACATCGTGACGATGAGAGGAGTGAAGCAGGATCTCACAGAGCACCGAGGACAGCCTCACGGACAGCAGATAGGCCCACTAGGCCTACTTTTGTGAGACAGGAGGCCGAGGAGGCTATTGCAGAGGAGGAGCATGAGGAGTTGTTCGCAGACACACTTATGGCAACGAACGAGGAGTGGGAGTTAGTACCACCAGAGGTCAGAGAGAGGATTTCTTTTGACCGTTTTGTCACTCAGAAACGAGAGCACCACAGAGGTCGACAGGATTGGAGACCTAGATACCAGAACAATGACCTAAAACATGCAACCAACAGGCTTAATCTAGCGATGTTCGATGGTAGTGGTAAGGTGACAGCTCAGGCATGGATTAGTAAGCTAGACACATTTCTTACATTGCGTCCGATGGCGGAGAGAGATGCAATCAGATATGCGACATTACATCTTGAGGGAGTAGCTTACGACTGGTGGCACCATGGTATGGTGACGCTATAGCATGACAGGATCACATCATACCAGGAGTTCGTTGACAGGTTGGTAGAGCGGTTTGACAGGAAGGATCCAAAATCCTACTTCAGAGACTTGGCTCAGTTGAGACAGAGTGGCAGTTTGGAGTCCTATATTGGTGACTTTCAGAAGTTATCAGTCATGGTTCCGAACATTTCAGAGAGGCGATTGGTAGTACTCTTCATGGAGGGTTTGACAGAGCCACTGAGAGGTTGGATCAAAGCCTTTGATCCTCCTTCATTACAGGAAGCGATGAAGAAGGCTCGTAGTATGGAGTTAGCAGCACCGTCCAGTAGATTTAACTCCAGAGGTTCTTCTTCTTTCAGGGACAATAAGGGTTTTAACAGAAACAGAGAGAAGTCTGATTTTAACAAAGAAAAATCAGATTTTAAGAACGATTCAAAGGGTAAATCAGCAGCACCACCTTTGGATCGAGAGGCCCTTAACGATCTACGCAGGAAGAAGCTTTGTTTCTACTGCAAAGGTCCCTATGACGCCAATCACGATTGTCCTTTGAGGCCTAAGGGCAAGGCAAATCGAGTGATGTGGGCGTATTATGAGGATTCGGAATCAGAAAATTCCAAACAGCAGGAGAGTTCTGAGGATTTAGAGGCAAAGGCTTCAGAGCCTAAGGCAGAGATAGAGTCAGAACTTCAGATACAGGAGGCACGCTTATCTAGCATCCAGCAGGAGGGTTCATTCAGGATTCGTGGTGTGTTAGCAGGGCAGAGGGTCATTACCCTTCTTGATACAGGAGCTACACACAATTTCATAGATGCTAGATTCGTTGAGAAACAAGGACTCATCACTGAGGAGTTCGAGGGCATTAGAGTTAAGGTGGCCGACGAATACACTTTGAGGTGTGAACGCATGATTAAGGATCTCCCTTTACGCTTGAACAATTATGAGTTCAAGGCTGATTACTACGTAGTTAATATGGGAGATATTGACTTGGTCTTGGGAATGAAGTGGCTTCATTCACTTGAGGAAGTCACTCTTCGTCTCAAGGACATGGAGATCCGTTTTGATGTTGATGGGAAGACACACATCCTAAAGGCAATTCGGGACAGCAACATCCAAACAATTTCTTTTCGTCGGATGGAGAGGCTCATGCGTCACGACATGGTAGAGTGGGCTGCCGAGTGCACTTTAGCACCTATACAGGAGGGACAGCAGAAGACTGAGTATCATCCAGACATTCAGCAGTTGAGAGTCAAGCATGATAAGGTATTCAGTGATATTCCACCAGGGAGACCTCCAAACAGGGGCATTGAGCATATTATTGAGCTTGAGGAGGGCGCTAAGCCCGTCATGATTACGCCCTACAGACATCCTAAACAGCTGAAGGATGAGATCGAGAAAACGATCAAGGAGTTACTTGCTATGGGTCACATTCGGCCTAGCAAGTCACCATTCGCTTCTTCAGTTGTGTTGGTAAAGAAGGATGGCACATTACGCATGTGTATTGATTATAGAGTCCTGAATAAGAGGACGATCAAAAACAGGTATCCGATACCACGTATAGACGAGCTTATTGATGAGCTCCATGGTGCATGTTACTTTACCAAAATTGACTTATGGTCAGGGTATCATCAGATCAGGGTTCGTGAGCAGGACATAGAGAAGACTGCCTTCCGTTGTCATTGTGGGCACTTCGAGTTCGTAGTGATGCCATTTGGGCTCACTAATGCACCAGCTACATTTCAGTCCACGATGAACAGGGTTTTTCATTCACTGCTGAGGAGATTTGTGTTGGTCTTCTTCGATGATATCCTTATTTACAGCAGGACTTGGCAGGAGCATTTGGCTCACTTGGAGACCGTGTTGAGTATTCTGGAGAGGGAGTCCTTGTACGCCAAGGAATCCAAATGTGATTTGGGAATGACCGAATTGTTATATTTAGGTCATATCATCAGTGCAGGAGGAGTGCGGATGGATCCTGAAAAGATTCGCGCTATTATTGACTGGCCTACACCGGCAAACCTGACACAGTTGAGAGGGTTTCTAGGTTTGTGTGGATTCTACCGTAGATTCGTGAATGGTTATTCACGACATGCAGCCCCTATGACAGATTTACTGAAGAAGGGTGCATTTGTTTGGACTCCTGAGGCACAGGAGTGTTTTATGAAATTTAAGGAGTTGATGACTACATGCCCTGTTTTAGCACTACCAGACTTTACGAAGCCTTTCGAGCTTCAGTGCGATGCATCAGGTGAGGGCATTGGTGCGGTGCTTATGCAGGACAAGCACCCGATTGTGTATGAGAGCCGAAAGCTCAGAGGGCCAGAGAGACTTTATAGCATATATGATAAGGAGATGCTCGCTATCATGCATGCTTTAGCAAAATTCAGGCAGTATCTTGTTGGCAGCAAATTTTGCATAAAAACTGACCATAACAATTTGAGACACTTCTTAGGGCAGCCAGATCTCAATGATCGTCAGCAGAAGTGGGTCAATAAATTACAGGCATATGACTTTGATATCTCATATATCAAAGGTACACAGAACGTAGTAGCTGATGCTCTTTCACACAGGCCATACTTGAGCTGTATGGTTCACATTTCGGAGGATTGGAGGCATATGATTGTGGCAGAGTATGCCAAGGACACTTGGGCCTCCAGTATTGTTGAGGGATCGACGGTTGATACCAGGTATACACTTGTGAATGATTTGATCATTTACAAGAACATGATTTATTTGATCCCAGGTTCAGAGGTGAAGAACATAATCATGCGAGCCTTTCATGATGTACCGACTGCAGGACATCCCGGGTATTTCAAAACCTATAGACAGATACGGGAGAGATTCACATGGAAAGGACTCAAGACAGATGTTCTTCAGTACGTGCGTGAGTGCCCTGTTTGTCAGCAGAACAAGCAGGAGAACACGTACCCGGCAGGTTTATTGCAGCCACTTCAATTCCCCGGACAGAAGTGGGAATGCCCACGATGGACTTTATCACCTGCTTGCCTAAAGCCCAGTGTGGGGCTGTGATTGCATATATGAAGGTGTGATCTACCGACGAAGTATGCTTCCACTTCTTTCCGACACCACAACCTGGCTAATGCCTACAATGGTAGCGTAGAGGTATTCTTCGCGGAGGTGTTCGTGACTACATGGATTGCCTCAAGCATTGTGGAGCTTGGCTGTGAGATAGCTCTGCCTTGAGTCACTTCGCGTGAAGTATTCAGACTATGGGGACCGAAGCTTACACCGAGCACCGCTACCACCCGCAGAAGCGATGGGCGCAATGGAGATAACAAGTGGGTGGAAGGGCAATTTCTCAAAAATTATATCGCAGGCGTACCTCGAAGGCATGGGTCAAGGGATTCACGAAAGCAGTATTGCTATAATACGACATTCCACATGACTATTCAGATGTCCCCTTTTATGGCGTTGTATGGGTATGAGGCGCCGAGTTTTCTAGATTTGCTACTGAGTGACAGTAGAGTGCCGAGCGCTGGAGACTTATTACAGGAGAGTCAGGACACTATGAAGGCTCTCAATGAGAATATCGCCAAGGCACATAATCAGCAAAAGCAGTATGCAGATCAGAAGAGGACGGAGAGGCATTTTGAGGTGGGTGACATGGTTTACCTCATGCTGCAGCCCTACCGTCAGTCCACTCTTAGGAAGAGTGGGTCAGAGAAGCTTAAGCCACGTTATTACGGTCCTTTCAGGATCCTGAGGCGAGTTGGAGAGGTGGCGTATGAGCTTGAGCTTCCAGCGGAGAGCAAGGTACACAATGTTTTTCATGTATCACACCTCAAGAAGGCTGGGACATCGCGGTGGTACCGCTCGCAATTTCTACCTCCCCTTACGATGAGGGAAAGTTGATTCTAGCACTCCGAAGCCCATCCCCTGGAGTACAGAGAGACAGCCATGAGGAGGACTATCAGGGAATATTTAGTGAAATGGAGAGATTTGCCTGTTGATGATGCTACATGGGAGAGTGAGGATATTCTGCAGCATTCGGAGTTGAGATTGCTTAAGGACAAGCAATTTCAGGAGGGGCGGACTGTCATGTCCCCTTCTAGTTGATATCTCTCCGAGCACAGGATTAGCCTATTATGCGACCCTCGTAGGCTGATAGGTTGGATAGAGGGTCATGTTGGAGCTTGGCTCGGGCCTTCCGGGGCTTGGCGATTTGATCACTTGGCTTTCGTCGCTCATTCGGACACTTCTAGCCCGAAAGGCTATTTTAGCAAGATTCCGCACTCACCGTGGGGACCCCTATTTTTAGCAGTATGGATTGACAGTGTTCAGAATCACTTCTTCAGTCGACAGCTTCAGACGGCTCGAGCATCGGGTTAATATTGAGAGAGATATTAATATTTAATTGATTTAATTAAATATTAATTGTGGAAGCGTTATAATATAAAGTTATAATATTTAATTATAACTTAAGTGATTTCAGTGAAGGGGTCGCCCATCATGGGAAAAGGGGCCATTTGACGATTATATTTTATAATCAAAAATTATATCTGAGACTATTGAAATATTAAAAGAATAAGAAGTCGAATTTTTAAATGATCCCTATTATTGTGGAATTCGCACTTCTCAAGGATATAAGCATTTTACTTGGAAATTCGAGCCATTATGTCATATTGTGAATTGAAAATTGATCAAGTTTCGTCAGAGCACGGAAGCCTAGGGTTTCAGTCTCGAAACATTGGGGAACGAGCCATCTCCAGTGAGAGCGATTCAGAGGGTGTGAAATATCACCTGATTTATTGTCAGGCAGAGGAATTTCTTCATCCAGAAGAAATTACAGAGCTTCAGAGTTAATTTATCTTCAGGGTTTCAGAGAGTCTTTTCATCCAGAAAGCATCTTGCAACCCAGGCGCATTTATTCTTCAGATCTTGAGATTCCAGAAGGGGCCGTACTATATTTATTAGTTACTACTGTTTACCAGGCCGTACAATTCTGTACCTGGCCGTACCATTCCAGCAAAGCCGTACTTTTGTTTCCAGAGCAAATCGCCTTCTGTCTTCATCATCTGGCTTCATTTATTAGGGCGCAAATATCAAGAGAGTCATTGCGTAGCATCTGGCAGAGGAGGAAGTGGTTATTCATCTCAGCCGTACCTTTGCAAGAAGATCATTTATTGCTGCAGCAAACCAGGTTTTCATAAATATCATTGTTTTGTTATTTGCATGTAATTGGATCTCATTTGTAATAAGTCCAGAAGTTAAATAAATAGACAGGTATCATTATTTACAATAGATTATGTTGTTCTCAGAGTTAAAAGATTTTATTTAGATTTTATATCATTTACTTGCAAAATCGCATTACTTCATTTATGCTCAAAAACACCAAAAAAAACCAAAAACTTCAAAATCAAACAAAAAACAGTCAGAAACAGTAACAGGGGAAACAAGGGGTTTCTACATGTCCATGATTCAATGTCAAAAATTAGGGAACTATCTTAAGCAACCCCCAAACTATTAAACCATCAAAGAATCATGTATTGTATAACTAGATCTTGCCACTATGTAAGAAAAATTAAATGAAATCATCTAAAGGGATTGTAATACTATTGTTATCCATAGGTGCATGTGCAAGGTGTTATCAACCATAAAAGAAGTTATATGCATCTAGTTTGTCTTTGACCTAGTGACAATAATTGGGGTCAAGTGTACATTGGGTGTAGTTGCTAATTTTTGTTGTAATATTACATTTTATTTGATGTACAAATCTATTGACACCTCTGGGAATATCCCTACCAAGTTTAAGCTAAGTCCAACGAGTAGGAGAGACTATCCACTCTCATCGTTAGCCTTTAATCATCCATAATTTGTTGATAAGCCCCCTTTTTACTTCTTGATGACATATCCATTGCCTTGAGAAATGTTCTAGGATTGTGGACCTACGTTTTTGGGAAGTAACAAAAGGAAAATGTCTCAACATCACCACTCACCATGATTTGTTTCAATAAAATAGCTTTAAAAAAAAACAGCACCAAACAAGACCCTTTTGGGCACCAAACAAGAGTATGCTTGCTACTAACAAAGCCACAAAATGTTGAAGAGACATGAATAGATGACTTTTTTTGTTGCATCCAAGAGGGTTTGGGAGAAGACACTTAATCAAAATTTTATTTATTTATTTCTTTCGTACTCCACAAAACACAGTTGCAAAGGTAATTTTTATTTTTTACCTCTTGCTTTTTCAATAAAAATTAAAACAAGAAAAATTAAAGAAATAAATTTGAATAAGAAGAATTGTGTAGTTTTTACTATTTACAATGTTACATATTGTGAAAATGGTTGGTGAAACCCTAACTGCAAAAGACACATGAATAGAATGGTACAAAAAAAGTTGAAAACCCTCTTATTTCCAATGATTTGTGGTGTAATCTTTGTGATGAAGACACCCAACCTATAACACCAACTACTATTAAAAAAAGGCAAGTATGGCAATATAAGAATTCTAAAGCCCTAGCTTTAACAAGGGTTTCCATCAATGGAGATGTGTTTCAACACATACAAGGGTGTAAATTGGCTTGGGCCACTCTTCAAAAATTTTGAGATATGTATGATTGTCATCCACAGTTAGAGTTTATTCAATTGGAGTTGAAGTTATTCAACCTTTAATTGAAGAAGGGTGATGTCATGAGTTTGGCTTCTCACATTTGAGCCTTAAAACAAATGTTAATGCTCTAATGGAAAAGATGATATCTATTTGATAGCCTTCATCAATGCACTTCTTCCAACTCGTTCAACTTATTTGGAGTCTCCCTAGGCAAGTAATCAGTTGAAGAACATCACTTTCGATAAATTGGTTGAAAAGTTGGTAGAACATGAAAAGGCTTTTGGGAGAAAAATTGATGGCATTTGTGAAAATATTTGTCTTGCTCAACAAAATGACAAGCCTCCTAATAAGAAACTTTCTTCTAGAGGTGGTCACAATGATCAAGGAAGAGGTAGAGGTCAATGGAAGAATAGAGTAAGAAGAGGTACAAATGGCAAAGGACACTTTCAATATGACAACCAAAATAATAGACACCGCATGTAATGCAAAGGATATGGACAAAAAGGTAAACATCAAGCCCATGAATGCAAAACCTAATGGGATAAGATAGAAAATTCTTTCAAACAAAAAGATACGACCCACTATGATAATAAAGCGTCAAAAGCAGTCCAATTTCCATGTGGTAGTGATCATGATGAATTTGCGTTTTACATATCATCTTTTGGCTACTACTATACTTCAATGAATGCATCGGGGCATGATGTTGGGTGTTAGATACTAGAGTCATCTAGCATATGACATTTCAATATGATTATTTGGAAAGGTTTCGTGAAGGTGCTTTGGGTCTTGTCTATTTGGCAAATAAAACAAGTCTCAAGCCTATTGGAAAAGGAACCAACCGGCTCAAGTTGCATGGCCTTCCAAATTTTATACTTCATAATCTCTTGTATATTTTGAACATATTCCCCTTGATGGTGTACTAGAAGAAGCTAGTGGAAAAACTTCGAGAGGTTGTGCAAATGTGTCTATAATGGACTTGATGTAGGAAGTTAATGTTCTTTCCTACTCTTCTAGCTGCTCTCTTGTTTCTTTTTCTTTCTCAGTTATTTCTACCAATTTGGCAATAGACACCTAGAAGTTGTGAATATCACCTTCATATGTGGATGGACAAAGGTCTACTTAGGTGATATTATAATCTGCTTCAATTGCTTCTTCTTTCTTGTCAACTGTAGGCTCTGCAATTTCCACATTTTGATCACTAAACGATGCATCCACCATCAACCTAGAAGAAGTGTGAACCTTCTTTGGTTGAGGAACCATCTACAGCAACCTTGCTATTGCATAAAAATCAATATCAACCAATAAGGTATGCTTTATCTTCTTAGCAACCACCTACTTAAGCCATGGCGATGGAGATGGTACCGATTGGGATCTAGGTTAAGAGGAAGATGTAAAGGGAGTTAAGATGGTCTTAGGGACCATATCAACATTTGTGTTGCTTGGTGGTGGTGAAGGAGGGGGAGATGGTGAAGGACAAGGTGGACAAGGAGGAGAAGGTGGAAAGGGGATGAAGAAAGGCTAGTAACATGTGGTTGCTCATCAATGGGAACCTGAGAGCTGCCTTCTTCTCTTTGGGTTGGTGGCCTCTTTACTTCCAATTTCTTCCTAGGTTCTTGGCTTCCTCCTTCACATGTACTCTTCAGTTTAATTCCCTTCTTAGGGTCTTTGTCATCATCTCATCCAATTGTGGTAGGCCTTGATCTGGTGGAGTATGTTGCTATGATGGGTGGATGAGACGAAAATCCAGCCTGCTTTGGCCTCCTTGCTGCACTGTATTTTCTAGGTGTTCTTGTGGCAATGTGTTTTGTGACCCTTGATCTTAACCATCTTTTTATCTTCTATAACACAAATAGGGTTCTTTCCCAAATCTGAGTCATTTCTTTATCAACTCAATTAATTGGCGTAAGTGGCTGCATTTGGATGGAAGAGACATAGCCTAAATCCAACATATCTGAACCATCGTCTTCTACATCATCAAGATCTGATTGTAGATTGAAGCCTTTAATTTGTTGCACTATTAGCCTCATCCAATCTCACTTTCTTACTTCCAAATCATCTACACAATCTTCCCAATAATCCTCCAAATGGGGGATGTGAATATATATCAGCCCAAGATGCAAGTGATCTCTAACATAATTCTTGCTATCAAAGGAGAGTCTTGTCCCATAAAAGTGTAGGCTGATTTTTTACAGATTCTTCTCAATGTTTTGTGCATCTGAAGAAGACTAACAAGTATAATAGCTCAAGGGAAAGGGAAAGGGGTATTGTGCCTTCTTCCTTTCATTACATTTTTTGTTGATTGAATCCATTTGCCTACATACCTCAATGAGAATGAGGTAATCACTTACATAGCAAGGTAGCTTGTACGGAAATTCATCAATACCACCTATTTTGACATATACCTTGAATGTTCAATAAAATTGCTGCCAAATTGGGTTATCAGATTTGCAGGCTTCAAGAGAGATTTTGAGCCCAATATTTCCATCAAGTTCTCTCATAGTCGACAAGGTGAAAGCATCATTAACCCTTCTAAAGTCCTTGTCACTAATCTCAAGCTAGAGTTGTGGGTAGAAATCATAAATTTGCATTGTATTGTCAAAGAATCCTTACGACTGCAGATTGGACCATCCCTTTATACTTGCAATTGCATAGAAGAGATATTAAGACATAGAAATATTGATTTGTTTGGAAATTAACAAATTAACCAATTGATTATGCAAATTATCACTTATTAATTTTCCCCAATCAACTGTCACATAAATTCTCACTAGTGTTGATTTGACATCAAGACCACTCCATTTTCCTGGAAGATGGACAAGTGGTAGTCAGAAAGAAGTCAAATAATCAATTCGTATTTACTACTTGTGAAGATGGCAAGTAGTTAAAACTCAAAGGAAGTTCAGCCATTCTAAGAGTTTTTCTTACCTTATTGAAGAAAGTGACCGTTTTACTAGTCTTTTATGGCATGCAAGATTTAGCCATGTTAATCATGATAGCATTTGAATCATTCAAAAGAATGGTGTCGTAGCTTTGCCCATTTTTCCCAAAATAGTTGAAAAATGTAAAGCTTGTATTGTAGCAAAACAATATGGAGATCATTTCCCTAGTTCCACTTGGCGAGCACAAAGAAAATAACAACTCATTCATTCTAATTTGTGTGGGCCCTTACTAGTAATTTCTATTGGAGGATTTAAGTATTTTATGTTGTTCATTGATGATAAAAGTTGAATGACTTGGTTTCTTGCAAAAGAATCTGAAGCTTTTGAAGCTTCTAAGAAGTTTTGTATTATGATTGAAAATGAAGCTCAATCTCAAATTGGTGTTCTTTGAACAAACAATGGTGGAGAGTGTTAATGTTTAGGATCAGAAAAGAATAAGCAGAAAAACACAGAATAATGAACAGCACATGAACAATAGAACACAGAATTTATCCTAGGAAAACCCTCCTTCTCGAGGGAGAAAAACCCAGCCAAAATTATCTCTCTTATATATTAGAATTGAGCAGCAATAAACTTTACAATATGGCCAAACACAAGGCCAATATGATGTAATAACAATGGCACCACACATGATGCAAATACACAGCCAATGAAGGATATC
>VDFB02094517.1:0-15362 GCA_007258455.2 Sequoia sempervirens
ATGGGAAACATTGACCGTTTGACCGGGGTTGACTTTCTAAAAATAGAAAAAGCAAAATCCCTAAAAAATAGGGAATCTCGTTTGGTCCAAAAATGCCAAAAATGAAAAAGCAAAAAAGCAGATTCCCTAAAAAGTAGGAAGTGTCAGAATTGGCCCAAAGCACAAGCGATCCTTGTCTCCCGGACCTTCTGAGCCCTTCCATGACGTTTAGGCACTAATTCAGGCATGGATTCTCAACTTGGCTAGGATGACTCTCAAAAGACTGATTTGAAATTCTGAAAGAAGCGACCTCATGAAACCGTTGCGCGGAGGCAAAACCCTAAAAACTAGCAAACTATTGGGGCTTCCCATTTGCAATGGGGAGATGTGTGAAAAAGGTCACAACACCAACCTTGTCAATATGGGGCACCAACCTCTTCAATAGAATCCCGTCTTCTTCAGAATAAATCTTATTCACAAATAGCCTTGACTGATCTCCTTTTATATTCTCCTTCTCAAAATCTTCACAAACAAATCTACGTATATTCTCTTTCTTAAATCTTCATACACAAATCTGCATATATTCTTCTTGAATGATATATCTTTGTGTCTTACACACCTGCCTTCTTCACAAATCTGCTTGTATGATATTACATTTACCCACCCTTCTCATACATTTCTTATTCCCTTTTATATCTTCATGCCTCTACATGAAGAGATGTATTTCTTTGAAAAGAGATAACCTTTTAAATAGTCATCACCTTTGTTAACAAATCCTTTACACTTATTTATTTTCAAATGCTACCTCAAAGATAATTGTTGCCTTTGCACACTTTCAGATAACCTTAATCCCTGCCTTCACAAATTAAAACATTGTCTTCACAAACTAGATCTCTCCCTTCCTACAACGAATCACTGCATATCATATTTAGTAATTATTATTGCTGCTTTTCACAACATTAATTTCTGCTCTTTTTTCCAAAACTTAATTGCTGCTCTCCTTATGTTAATCACTGCTTTAATATATCTTTTAATCGCTGCCTTCTCTTAATATTATAATCGCTGCCTAACATAACATCATCTTAATCGCTGCATTTGGAATAAATCCAGTCACTGCCTTTGTAACATATGAATCGCTGCACTTATTACACAATGAATTGCTCTTATTCACTAATTAAATTTGCTGCTCTTCATAACCTTCGCTTCTCACTTGATAACATTCACTGTCCATAAAGGTCGGCCTTAGTGCTAATCATAAAGGAGTCGGCCAGCATTGATGTGTTTGGGTGCCAATATCATGAGGTCGGCCGAAGATAGGATTTAAATTATATTTGCATGTATTCTCCATAGAGGCAACAATAATAAGGAAGGTTTGCCAGCATAAGTGTAAATATAATTTTAATGTAACAACCATAAACTTGTCTTTTTATCTTTATTAATGCATGCTTTTAATGTCTCAAAACTTGTCTTTAATCATCTTGAAATAATGCGATCTGCTCTTGAAACAATTAGTGGCCTTTGGCCTTATTCTGCATCCTTTAACCATTGACAGCGATTTACCCTTTGACATCAATGACAACAAACTTACAATCTGGGACAACATATTCCTTCTTGATATCAAGGACATTATGTCCAACAATCGCTTTGACCTCAATAACAATATTTTTAATATTTTGCTTTGACATCAATGACAATATTCTAACACCACATCGTCACCGAAATATGTGCTTGAAGGCGAAGCATCATTCTGACCATTACTGTTGTTAGCAGCGGAGAATAGTAGGTTGGAAGATGGAACCAAATTATTTAAAAGAAGAGGCCAATGTCCGGCTTCTATGTAAGCAACTTGTCAGATCCGTATCACCCTTAATTGAATGAAGTTTGTTGTTATAAATGAACTTCAATGTATGATGAAGAGTAGATGGGACTGCCCCCATGGCATGAATCCATGGTCTACCAAGAAGAAGATTACATGAAAGAGTATCAGGCATGACATGGATAAGCATAGGCAGAATCACATGTCCTACCTCCACTGGTAGTGTGATTGTACCTAGTGACTGTTTACTAACATTATCAAATCCACAAATAGATAGAGTATTGGGTTTGATGAAACACGTATCTACACTGATTTTCCATAATTGGTTTATGCTACAAACATTAAGGCTTGATCTGTTATCAATTAGAGTACGCTTTATTCCATTTCAATTAATGATGACTAGAATCATAAGAGGATCATGTTGTTGCTGAATCTTAGAAGAAGGTAACTCATGTTGTGAAAAGATAATATCTAGATTTGTCACATGCATACAATCAAACAAGGCTGCTACATCATTCGGTCTAACAGCAGGTGAGACTATTACCTTCTGTAGGGCCTCCTTAAGCATCCCATGGTATGCAAGTGAGGTTTGTATCAATTCCCAAAGTGAGATCTTAGTAGGAGTAGCACGAAGCTGCTCAACAAGATTATACTCTTTATCAACATGTTGAGGAAGATGAGGTGTGGGAGGAAGAAAAGGTTGAGGAAGCAGAATAGAAGTGGGAACAATTGGTCTGTGTTTACTTTGTTTGTTGTTGCAAGTATTGTATGTGTGAGCAACCACGTGATAATTAGGTTGCTGTGACACATTTTGAATAAGATGCTTGTTTTGAGTAAGTTGTTTTGCAAAGTTGAAAATGTAAGCAAGAGATCAAGGTGGATTTGGAATACCTGAAATAGTGAGAAAAGGATTAGCTTGTGGTTGAGGAACATCAAAATGAAGATGCACAACAATTGTTGGGTTTACAGGTTCATTTTGAGAACTAGAACTATAAATTGTGTTAGACTGTTTGTTGATAATCATCGATGACAGGGTTATAGATGATGTCAATACCTTATCCAAATTAACATATACAAAAAATGTTACATACACTGAATGCTTCCTTGATTTACTTACTGCATCTGAAGCTATAAATTGTCCAACTATTTTTGCTATTGCCATCATAATCTCATCCTCCCAGTATTCCAATGGCAGGCCTGTAGCCTAACTGAAATAGGAGCCAATTTAATTTTCTCCTTCTAGGGATCAAATCCCTATTTCCATTTTCTTAAGAATAACTTTGTTCTACCAAAAAACCTGGGGCCATCCAGAAGTGTTCTAACACACTTTTCATCATTTGGAAAGGAGAATAAGAAAATTTAGACGAAGTTCTTTCAACCCAGCATCTAGGACCCTAAGATGGAGGCCCTTATTGTCTGATACTGGATCCAAAGAATTCTTCAATGCTTCATATCCAGAATCATCACCTTCAAGAAGTTCTGACAAGATTTCTGCCATAGCCTTTGCTCTGGAAGCTGAAAACCTTATGCTTTGGTTTTGAATGGGGAGATACTATCCTTGGAAGCCCTGTCAATTCCTTCACTTAATGCACCAGTCTGCTTAACAACATTTTTTTCAACAAGCTTAGGGATAACTCATTGTACCTCAGAAACAATTTGAAGGGCACCATCCCTATACTTAAGGAGCTGAGGCAAATGGAACTCATCTTCCTGCAGTCTTTTGGTAAGCTTTCACTCTTAACCAGTTGTGTAGCTTGGCTTACTAGAGGGGAGAAGGAACCTTTGCTTCAGGCCCTTCCCAGTCTTCTTATTAGAAGCCCCCTCCTTTGAGAACTTCCCAACTTAACAACAGCTTCCTTGTCGGCAGCAAGATCTTCCCTCGAAGCTGCAATAATCTCCCTAGGCATTACAAGAATGATACAGATAGCCAGCATTTCTACATACCTTCAAAGATCTGACACTCAACAAAAAAATTCTGTTCTCGCTTCTCATGAGTAGAGAAGCAAAAATATTAATCGGGAGTTAATCTCCTAAAACACCCAGAAAATTATCTTCGTAAGTGCCCAAAAAATCATCACTGTCTCCATAACCTCAACTGCATCCAATAACTTCCTTATCGTCATCTCCTGCTTCATCTTAAACCCCTTCCTTCTGTTCTGCTCATTTCAAGCCCTTTCTGACTGTATCCTGCTCCTCTTTTCTTGTTACAACATCATTTTAATATTGACAGCCATAGATCCGTGTAATTCTATATTAGGAGAATGCACATCAGTATATGATTGACTCATTTGCAATATCGTCATCATGTTTTCAGCCTTTTTGCCTTTTAACACATTGCGATCAGCAATAAGGATTAAATGGCAACATAGCACTCTAGTGAAAATCATATCTGGCATATGTGTGTTGAGTTTTGTAGCTTATTTATTGAATCAGAACATAATCTATTGATAGGTTGTTTGAACTTGTTTATAGGCTTGCAACATGTATGTCTGCCATTTACATCTGTTGACTTGTTTATATTGATATTAGCTGTCAATAATCATTTCTAAATAGAATAGGTGTCATGTCCCCACCCTAGTCAGCACAGACTGGTGACGAGGTTAGCCTATCATTACGATCCTCGTAGGCTGACAGGAGTGTTCAGAGGATCATCTGGAGGCGTTGCTCAGTGTTTGGTAGCTCCAGTTTGCAGTTGTATCAGGTTGGGCCTTCGCAGAATCTTCCAGTGAGCATTTTCAGGAAACTTTCTATTTTGGAATTGACGGTTACTGGCCCCGAGGCGAGAATACGGATTCCATTATTGACCGAGAATCAACCCGATTCGTAGGTTGGTTGATTTGGCCGGAGAAATAAAGAGATAATGAGTTATTAAATATTTAATAATTTGTCTTTATATTAAAGTCACTTTATTGAAATATTTAAATATTTAATTATTTGGCTTAATTATAAAGTATTTAATTATACTTTATAATATATTATTAAAAGGTGACTTAATGAGTATTTATATTCATTAAAAAGGGGACGCCAATAATTAATTATTTTTCCTAAGTCAAAAGTGCAAATTAAATCATTAATTTAAATGATTTATTAAAATGGAGATTTGGGTCGAATTTTTCCTTCAAGGCAATATATACCTTTCACAGGCAAAATCAAACTATCATGTTTATTATTCAATTTTGTCTTCTTGCATCTGAGCATTGGAGTTTGCAAACCCTAGGGTTTCTGGCAGACAATCGTTTCTGGAGAACGAAAACTCTTCAGAGATCAGGCAGACTGAGGCTGTGAAATATCAGTTGAAGCTGGCACTTGGTGATTTCATCCAGAGATCACAGTTTGGGATTATTGAGTTATTTATTCAGAGATTTACAGAGGAAATCATCAGATTGTTAAGGCGATTTCATCACAAGGTTTCATTCAGAGATCAGGCATCTTTTCTTGGAGTCCGTACCATTATTATTGCTGCTGCAGACTGGCCGTACTACTGTACCTGCAGGCCGTACTTTATTTCTTCAGAGATTATTCTCCTGTTCTCAGATTCTGGCTCTTAGTTTAGGGCGTTGGCTTTCTCTTGAGCATTTACTGGAGATCTGGCATTGTATTCAGAGTCTGGAGATTCATTTCTTTTACTGGCCGTACCATCTTGCATTTATTGCAGCCGCCACCCAGGTTCTTTAATAAATATTCATTGTTTTGCATTTATTACTCAGATTCTTGTATTTAAAAAACTCTGGAAAATACATATTTTGGTGCGCCCCTGTTATCTGAGCATTTTTGAGTATACTTCATGAATTTTAGATTCCATTTGAATTTTTTAGCAATTTCTTAGTAAAATCGCAGCATTCATTATTTTGTCAAAAAAAAAACTTCAAAATCACAAAAAAACCAAAAATTGCAAAAACGACAAAAAAATCAATTAGGGTTTGAAACAGAGAACCATCAGGGTTCTGACAGTGGTATCAGAGCACAGATCTCCTGCCATCCTGTGCTTTTTCAGTGCTTTTTCAGAATACAGTGCATTTCTGGGTTGCCTTTTATGAGCCAAGATATTATTTAGTATACCAGAGGTGTAGGGACAGGCAAAGACGAGGATTGGACAGGTCCACCAATCCCTGAAGGGCAGACAATATCAGGAGTGCTTGGTTTTCACAGATCCAGTTCTGACGGTAGTGAAAACAGTGTAGCAACCCTAATGGCAGAACGCGAGACTTCCTCAGAGACTCGCAGGGATCCAGGGAAGGCACATGCAGAGGGTGACATTACTGATGAGGAGTTTAGACGGAGACACGATAATATGATGGATATGATGTCTCAGCTGATGGGTACTATTAGACAGTGTACGCCCACACAGCCACACTTCATTCAGATTGGACAGACGAGCGGGACTGTACCCGTGGATCAGCCATTAGCATCAGCACCTAGACAGCCGTCTCCGATCTATCAGGAGCGGAGGCCAGGACAGCCTACTTTCTTACCTAGGGAGACTCCACCTCAGACTCCAGGGGCAGAGCATCAGCTACAGCATCAGGAGTTTCAGCCACAGAATGGCATGTCGGTGGTAGACTTGGCCAATTTCCTTAAGTACATGTCACTAGCGCTGAGATCGGCGAGCACTTACATTTCATGAGTTTATAGATGTCTATAAACCCGGAGGAGAGGTAAGGAATTTGGCCGTAGACCCCATGACATCGACGGCGATAATACGGTGAATAGAGATTTAGGTATCACGTTGAGCAAGATACGGCTACCACCATATTTTGATGGGTTAGAGGACTATCGACTAGGTCTTGGGTCCAGAAATTGGACAATTACTTGTCACTTAGGCCTATCACCGAGGGAGGGATGAGGCAATTAAATTTACCACTTTATCTTGTGGTGCTTACGATTGGTGGCACCATGTACGCTAAGGCCATCATGCGGTCAATACCTATCGAGGAGTTCACCAGCCGGTGATAGAGGTGGAAGTAGAAGGATCCGAAGCGTATTTCCCCGAGAGTTAGCTCGGCTTTCCAGAGACGGTGACGGTTTGGATGCATACATAGAGTGAGTTCCGAGAGAGTGGCGGTCATGGTCCGCGAGGATTTGAGAATGGAGACTCATTATACGCAGCTGTTGAGGTTTGACGCAACCCATGAGAGGTTGGGTTAAGGCTTTTGACCCGCACGCCGGGGAGGCCATGCGAGCCTGAAGCATGGAACTACGCGACACCTGCCCAGCAAGTTCAGTCGAGTCCACTCGCCCACGAGACCCAACAGGCCTTTCGATAGAAACAATGACAGAAATAGACCCTTTGACAGGAGGAAGGATCAACAGGATCCGAAGAGACAGAATGCACCACCGTTTGACAGGGAAACGTTGAATGATTTACGTAAGAAAAAGTTATGTTTTTGGTGCAAAGCACCCTATGATGAAAAACACATATGCCCACTTCGTCCGAAAGTCAAAAATAATCAAATGGAGTGGTTTTATGAGGGCGAAGAGCAATCTGATCTGTCAGACCAGCAAGCTGATTCCGAGCCTTCAGATGATGAGAAGTCCGAAAATGAGGGTGAGCATGAAGGTGGAAGGAAGCTACAGGAAGCCCATCTGACTAGTCTTCAGAGAGATGGTTCATTTCGACTCCGTGGGCTCTTAGCAGGTCAGAAGGTGATTACATTGTTGGATACGGGTGCTACACACAATTTTATTGATGCACGTTTAGTGGAGAGGCGTGGTATCCAGACAGAGGCTTTCGAGGGTATTCGAGTCAAGGTGGCTGACGGATATACTCTCAGGTGCGACAGAAAGATTACTGATCTTCCGATGAGATTGAACAACGATGAATTCAAGACTGAATTCTATGTTGTTAATATGGGGGATACAGATGTTGTATTAGGGATGGCATGGTTGCATGATTTGGGTGAGTTCACGCTCAACCTACGGGATATGGAAATGAAATTCAAGGTTGACGGGAGACCACATGTCATCAAGGCGATTCGGGATAGTAATCTGAGGATGGTTTCATTCAGACGGATGGAGAGGCTCATTCGTCATGATATGGTTGACTGGGCGGCTGAGTGCATGTTGATGCCAGCCCAGCAGGAGCCGCAGAAGGGTGAGTACCACCCTAACATACAGATTTTGAGGACTAAACACTCCAAAGTGTTTAGTGATATCCCACCTGGTAGACCTCCAGACAGGGGTACGGAGCACATTATTGAGTTGGAGGAGGGCGCAAAGCCCGTTATGATCACTCCCTACCGACATCCGAAACGACTCAAAGATGAGATAGAGAAGACCATTAATGAGTTGTTAGCTATGGGCCATATCAAACCTAGCAAGTCTCCTTTCGCTTCATCGGTTGTATTGGTGAAGAAGAAGGATGGATCACTTCGGATGTGTATCGATTACAGGCAGCTCAACAAAAGAACAATCAAGAACAGGTACCCTATTCCACGTATAGATGAGCTGATAGATGAGTTGCACGGAGCAGTCTTCTTTACGAAGATTGATTTGAGATCGGTACCATCAGTTGATGAGGGAGGCGAGGGATATTGAAAACGCTTCCGTGTCATTGCGGTCACCGAGTTGGTTATGCCCTTCGAGGTTAGCAATGCACACCACCTTCCGAGGCAACTATGAATAGGGTTTTCGATTCTTTCCGGTTGAGAGATTTGTGTTAGTCTTCTTCGGCTGACATTTGGTTTATAATAACTTGAGTCATGGGATGACATGGCTCATTTTGAACCGATCTTGGTATATAGCGGTTGAAATTATGCTTTCTATACTGAGAATCAAGTCGCGGAAAACTGGCATGGAAGGGAATTATTATTATATAAGGGCACATCATCGGTGATTGCCAAAGGTAGTATGGACCCTGAAAAGGTCCGAGCTATTGTTGACTGGCCGGTACCTGAGAACCTTACGCAGCTCAGAGGTTTCATTGGGTTGTGTGCATTCTACAGGAGATTTGTTAGCGGGTTCTCACGTCACGCCACACCCCTTACTGACTTGACGAAGAAGGGGGCTTTTCTTTGGTCACCACAGGCGCAGGAGTGCTTTGACAGGTTCAAGGTGATCATGACATCATGTCCGGTGCTAGCATTGCCCGACTTTACGAAGTCATTCGATTTATTCTGTGATGCTTCAGGAGAGGGCATTGGTGCCGTTTTGATGCAGGAGCGTCATCCGATTGCATTTGAGAGCAGGAAACTCAGGGGTCCTGAGAGATTTTATAGTATTTATGACAAGGAGATGTTAGCCATTATGCATGCATTGGCTAAGTTTAGGCAGTACCTGGTAGGCAGCAAATTCAGTGTTTGCACAGATCATAACAGCCTAAAACATTTCCTTGGACAGCGAGACTTGAATGAGAGGCAGCAAAAATGGGTCAGTAAACTGCAGTCATATGACTTCGATATTACGTTCATTAAGGGGAAGCAGAATATAGTAGCTGACGCCTTGTCTCGCAGACCCCAGTTGAATGCCTTAGCACAGATCACAGAGGATTGGAGGCATCGGATTGTTGCTAAGTATGCTAAGAACCCATGGGCTTCTAGCATCATTGACAGGACAGAGTAGGATGACAGGTACACTATTGTAGATGACTTGATCATTTACAAGGGGCAGATTCTTTTGGTTCCTGACTCTGAGGTACGGACTACAGTTTTGAGAGCCTTTCACGACCTTCTATAGGGCCATCACGGATACTACAAGACTTAAAATGGTTCGAGGAGCGGTTTACTTAGGAAAGAGTGGCGATGCTGCGGTATGTCCGTGAAGTGTTACGTGCCAACGAGAACAATTTACGCACTTATCTGTGGATTGCTCCGGCCGCCAAATGCGATGGAGGTGGGAGTGTTTATCGATGGACTTTATCCGCGGGTTTTCGAAAGCCGGGGTAAAGGCGCATCTACGTAGTGTGGTGGATCCGGTTAACCCGAAATATGCACACTTTTTTCCGATTACTACTACTTTCACAGCATCGCAGACTGCAGAGTTGTTTTTCAGAGAGGTATTCCGGCTGCATGGATTGCCTCGGACGATAGTCAGTGATAGAGACAGTCGGTTCATGAGCAACTTTTGGCAGGAGTTGTTCAGACTGTGCGGAACCGAACTGACACCGAGTACCAGCTACCATCCACAGACAGATGGACAGACAGAGATTGTCAATAAGTGGGTGGAGGGTTATTTGCGTAATTACATAGCTGGTCAGCAGAGAGCTTGGGTGAGATGGATCTACTTGTGCGAGTATTGTTATAACTCGACTCACCATATGACGATACAGATGACCCCCTTTATGGCTTTGTACGGGTATGAGGCACCCAACCTTCTGGATTTGATATTTAGCGATAGCAGAGGTGCGAAGTCTGAGGATATGATGCAGTGTGAGGACATATTGGTCTCTAGAGACGCAATATCGAAGGAACACCGAGAATCAGCATAGCGATATGTTGTCCGAAGAGGGGTTAATGCGGGTGGGTGATATGGTGTACCTCATGTTGCGGCCATTATCGTCGGTCTACTCTATGTAGGCGAGTGGGGCGAGGTTGCTTATGAGTTGGACTTGCCGGTGATAGCAAGGTCCATAATGTATTTCCGTTTCTGCTTTGAAAAGGCATTGGGTCAACATGTTATACCTTCTCGGTTTTGCCCCTTGATGAGAAGAAATTGATACTAGTACCTAAGACTATCCTGCGAGATGAGAGAGAGAACACCTGGGCGTGTGATGGGGGAATATACGGTCAAGTGGAGAGATTTGCCGATTGAGGATGCCATGGGAGTGAGAGGAGATCTTCGACGTCAGGGGCCGGGGTTGCTGAGGGTGGCTGAGGGGAGGCGGTGTCATGTCCCCACCCTAGTAGAAGAAGCCTGGTGGTGACGAGGGAGTTAGCCTATCATTCACCACGATCCCTCGTAAGTGGCCGAAGGGAGTGTTGAAGGGATCATCTGAGCCATTGCTTTCGGTGTTTGGTAGCTCCCGGTTTGGGTTGTATCGAGGTTGGAGCCTTCCTTGAGGCTCTTCCCGATGAGCATTTTGGGAAACTTTCTATTTTTAGAAAGTTAGGTCGACGGAAAGAGCACTATTTTGGTAGCACTGGTTGACCATTATTTCGAGAATCAACCCAGTTCAGCAGTTGGTTGATTTGACGGAGAAATAAGGAGTAATTAATGAGTTATTAAATATTTAATAATTTGACTTTATATTAAAGTCACTTTATTGAAATATTTAAATATTTAATTGTTTGGCTTAATTATAAAGTATTTAATTATACTTTATAATATATTATTAAAAGGTGACTTAATGAGTATTTATATTCATTAAAAAGGGGACGCCAATAATTAATTATTTTTCCTAAGTCAAAAGTGCAAATTAAATCATTAATTTAAATGATTTATTAAAATGGAGATTGGGTCGAATTTCCTTCAAGGCAATATATACCTTTCACAGGAAAAATCAAACTATCATGTTTATTATTCAATTTTGTCTTCTTGCATCTGAGCATTGGAGTTTGCAAACCCTAGGGTTTCTGGCAGACGATCGTTTCTGGAGAACGAAAACTCTTCAGAGATCAGGCAGACTGAGGCTGTGAAATATCAGTTGAAGCTGGCACTTGGTGATTTCATCCAGAGATCACAGTTTGGGATTATTGAGTTATTTATTCAGAGATTTACAGAGGAAATCATCATATTGTTAAGGCGATTTCATCACAAGGTTTCATTTAGAGATCAGGCATCTTTTCTTGGAGTCCGTACCATTATTATTGCTGCTGCAGACTGGCCGTACTACTGTACCTGCAGGCCGTACTTTATTTCTTCAGAGATTATTCTCCTGTTCTCAGATTCTGGCTCTCAGTTTAGGGCGTTGGCTTTGTCTTGAGCATTTACTGGAGATCTGGCATTGTATTTAGAGTCTGGAGATTCATTTCTTTTACTGGCCGTACCATCTTGCATTTATTGCAGCCGCCACCCAGGTTCTTTAATAAATATTCATTGTTTTGCATTTATTACTCAGATTCTTGTATTTAAAAAACTCTGGAAAATACATATTTTGGTGCGCCCCTGTTATCTGAGCATTTCTGAGTATACTTCATGAATTTTAGATTCCATTTGAATTTTTTAGCAATTTCTTAGTAAAATCGCAGCATTCATTATTTTGTCAAAAAAAAGACTTCAAAATCACAAAAAAACCAAAAATTGCAAAAACGACAAAAAAATCAATTAGGGTTTGAAACAGAGAACCATCAGGGTTCTGACAATAGGGTAGTGTAAGGAAGGAAGCATCCAGTGATAAAGAGCTACGAAATAAATGTATGTATACCTGAGACATCATGAAAATTTGTAATAATTTATTTCCTGTCTTCTGACATGTAAATTGTGTTGGAATAAGTTTGTCATTGATGTCAAGGTTGAGCTACATGCCTGCTTGTTGGAGCTATCTGCTTGTCTGGTTGAGCTACCTGCCTATGTGCTTGAGCTGCTTGACCTGCCTAGGTGTCTACTTGAGCTAGTTGGCTGTTTGGTTGAGCAGGGTGCTTGTCTGCTTCACCTCCTTGCTAGCCTACTTGTCAGCATTAGTGCCAAATCAGCTGTCAGAATATGTGCCAAGTCAGCTTGGTTGAAAAGTCTTGCCAAATCATCTTCTTTTGGTGGCTTATATTTTATATGACACATGGCCTTTAAGTGGCATCCTTGTTTTGTCTTTACCTGTCTTTGCTGCTATCGTTCTCAAGAAATAACGCCAGATTTATTAATTTGTGTGGAATGGGGACAGCACATTTCTTATTTTTGGAATCGAGACCATTGCATATAAACAGAAATTTGAAATAAGCGGTGATTTTATTATGCAATGAAAATCTTATGCAGACGAGTGCTATCTGAAGACGTTTTTTTATTTACCTCGATTTGGTGTTAGTGGAGTTTATCGTGGCATCTAAAATTGAATCGTCTTTATTATATCTTACAAGCTGCAGTAAAAATTTAGTGACATATCTTTATCATGCTCCTCTGGCGGCTCTTATTTGAATGCCTTCATTGATATCTCTTTGTAAAGGCTGAATAAATTATAGGCTGCTTTTCTTGGTCTAATCTATGCTGATGACACGTTTTTAAATGAGACGGCTCCATCTTGTGCAAATGAATCTCTATTGAATCCTCCGGTTTTAGTGGGTGGTTGTATGAAGATATCGTGGTCTTTCCTTTGCCTGAAACAGCTTATTATTTTGAAGTTGTGGCCATTTTTCTGGGTGATTCTCTGTTCTTTCTGACAGAAATTTTATGAGGCGACACATAATAATGTTGTTGCTTTCCTTTAAAAGGTTTTGTAACATTTTCTGTGGATGGTTATCTTCACGCAGCTACAGATTTCAGTTTGATAAATGTTATTATTGGCATAGACGTTGTGAGGACTTTTTTTAATGCGTCGAAGACTGCTAATGGGATGAATCGACTATTTTTGGAACTTTAGTGTTGTGTACAAATTTTTTATGAGTCGGAGCTTTTGGATGTAACGGTTTTTTCTTCCAGGCGGCTCTTTAATTCTTCTGGCAACATTTATTGGAGTTGGATCTAATTTCTGTGTGTGTAATGGCTTATGAATTCATCGATGGTTGCTAAAATATGAAGAGGATGCGTTTTCAGATACACATATAATGGAGGTTTTGTTCAGTGTGTGGATATCCTTTTGAATGGGATGTATAAGACCAAGCTGAGAGTGGTAATGTTAATAGAAGATAGACATTAAAAGAGAGTGTTTTGACTCAGAAATATGAATCAATGCATTTGCAGGAAGTGGTGTGTACATCATAAATGTGAAGGACATCATGGGGTCTGAGTTTTAAAAGTATGAAGGAGACATGATGTAATTTGATGCTGTGTAGAAGACTATTGAAGAAATTCGAGCATATCAGTTTGTGTTGAAGTTTGAACGGTTTTATTGCTGAGTGTTTGGGTTGTGTTCAGAGTGTATGGTTGAGAGACTCACAGTACATGTGGAGGTATTGCTTAAAATCAGTGGTTTACAGATTTGTATTTGAAGTCTGGAGTTGGTGCTTCAGCCATTGGAGTTGGTGCTTTGGTGTTTTCGGAGTTGGTGCTTCGAAGGAGAGTTGGTGCTCCTGGTGGGTTGGTGCTCACTTAAAGTAGTCTGGAGTTCGTGCTTTAGCCATTGGAGTTGGTGCTTTGGTGTTCGGAGTTGGTGCTTCGAATGATAGTTGGTACTCACTATTTGTAATCTGGGTTGGTGCCCTTTGGAGATAAATAAAAACAATATTTTGCTGTGTTTTTTTTACCTGAAAGGGTTTTCCACGTAATTCTGGTGTTTATCTTGCATTGGTATTTTATGTTGCTGGTTTATGATCTGATTTCTGATTTACATGTTAAATCTGGTTCTAAAGTTTTAAAAGTTCTGAAATACTGATTCACCCTCCACCCCCTTCTCTCACTATTTCCTGTGAGCTCCTCAAATTGAATACAAGTCATCTTGAACTGACTGATATGAGCAGGTTGTAATATATGAGAAACTGTTTATCTAATGGATTTATAAAGCATAGATGTCTCTAGATGATGTGACATAACACATATGGATTGGGATTTGATATATGGGAAGGGCTGTTAGCTGGGTTCTCAAGATGGAGATCCAAGTTTGAATCCTCATAGTGACATTTAAAGGTGGGATTCCAAGTGGTGACTCTTGGACTTACATTGTGGCTTCTAAGTTAATTGTGATGTCCCCGATCTAGTCAGTTCTTGGGAACAGTGTGTTAGCCCTTTATTGGACCCTTGTGGGCTAGTTGGATTGGTTAGAGGGTCAGTGGTGTTTTCTAGAGGTGTTGATCATTCTCGTTTTCAAAGCCCAGTGATTGGTTCACAACAGGTGATAGCAGTTCAGGGGTTGACAGCTTCTGACGGCACGGGAATATTTGGAGTTTTGAGCGAGTTATGGATTTTTAAGTGATTTGAGTTAATTAATTAACTTAATGCCTTTTTATAAAGTCAAATTGACTTTATACATTTTATATCACTTAAATATTCTATAAAGGTGATTTAATATTATAATCACTTAAAATATAAAAGGGCGCCCACTTTATTTAAGTCAAACTATTGAAAGTGACTTAAATTATAATTTAAAAGATTTAAATGATGAAGTGGCGTATCATCTTGGAAATGCGTGCCTTCTTGATATAAGGCAATTTGGCAATGAGAAACCCTATTATTGATCATTTTGACTTTGCCTTGGATATTTTTTTCTGTGCCTTCCTCTGTGATTAGGGTTTGAGCATTATTTTCCATTGGAGAATGATTCCTCTTCGATGTTGAGCACTTTTGAGATTGTGAGAGATCAGTTGAATCAGTGCAGTTGAGAGCTTCATTCAGAGGTTCTACATGCTTCTAACAAAGTTTATTGTTCTGTTTATATGTGTCTGCAATAAGGAAGGGGGTTTCTACACTTGAGGCGTCCTCTTCAGCAATTCCACAACTTCCATCTTTGGCTCTTCAGCATTCTACTTGGGCCGTACTTTTGCATTGGTAAATGTCCCTGTTTTGGGAAGGCGTGTGAAGGAACTAGTTGAAACGCCTTTCTCTTGGCTAC
>VDFB02094518.1:0-80163 GCA_007258455.2 Sequoia sempervirens
TCTACATAGAGGTTGGTGTTCATAAAACCATGGTTAAATAGGTAATAATAGATAATGGTGAGGTTTAAACATTTGTACCTTAAAATTTATAAAATATCTGGGGAATTCCCTTTTGCATGACGTAGCTTATCAGAAACATATGACTTCGCATAGTGCTTTTTGAATAAGCTCTCATATCCTCTTTATTTTTAGCATTTATCCTTTGCTACTTTAAAGTAATTGCTCACAACATGGTGTTAGCAATTTCTTTAAAGTGGGGGCATACATTGGCATTATTTTGGACTGATTTCATTTGCATTTGTTTTCATGTTCCTTGTGTGATTTTGTTTCTTCTTGCGATGCATCCTTTTCTTGGTGGTGTCATTGGGCTTGATTTCCTTTGAGAGCATGATATTTCTTTGACTCATCCTCTCTTGGAAACATTAAGCACAATGTTCCCTAAGATGAGACCTTGCACAAACTAAGCAAAATCCCTTTAAACATTTCTCTTTCTTGTTGGGTTACATTTTCTTTTTATACCTTATTAAAGTCATGGAGGTATGGCTTTAATATGGTCTCTTGGGGCTCACCTAGTGAACACCTAGCTTCACTAGCCTGTGTGAGCATGCCTTTTTGTTCCTTATTAAAGTCATGGACCTGTATGGATTTAATATGGTCCCTTGGGGATCACCTAGTGGACTTCTAGCTCCCACTAGCCCTCGTGAGCGTGTATTTTGTTTGCATAGTGGAAAACACGTTCCACTTGTAAACTTCTTTTTGGACAAAAAACCTAGACCCAGTCCACTACATTGGATGACCGATGAAACTTGATCCATTCTTAGTTTGCTTTTCCTTTTTTCCCTTTTTTCTATTACCTTTTTCTTGTCCCTTGATGGTGTATGTTGGTGATTTGATTATAGCTTCATATATATCCGCGTAATATGAGGATTCCTTTGCTCCTATGTTTGGACGTCTAGGATCTTGGGGGCTTGATCATCCCCTCTTGACCATTGTTGCTCCTATCTTTACTAGCATTTTGTACATTTGAACCCCTCTTGATTGCATGGTTCTGCTGGTGTGAAGGTTTGGAAGCATGTTCATCCTCTCACTAAAGTGGGGGCTAAAAGTAGTGTATTAAAATGCATACCTTTGCATTTTCAAACTTTTTTGGGCCCGCCTTGCTTTATTTATGCTTCTTTATGGCTTAATTGGTCCTATTTTATGTCCACAAGCCCTATGAATGACATATTTTTTTGGTTAATCTTGACATTCTCCAATGATAATTTAATGACTCCATTGATGTGTCCCTGATTTTTTGGGTTGGGCCTAAAACACCACCTAGGGCATCTTAGTCCCCCAAGGCTCTCAGGACCCTGAGTTTGGCATCTCTGGATTGGGACCCTTTTTGGTGTTTGTGCCCCATGTTTTTAGGACTTGGGACTAAGACACCACCTAGGGCGTCTTAGTCCTCCTTGAGTCATTGTTGAGATTTAATTTCAAATTTGGGTAGGATTTAGCCTCCTTTATTCAATGAATTAATATATCAGCTTGGTGTGATATAATTTTAGGATATTAAGCATGAATAAATATAAATACAAGGTTCCTTCACTCATTTCAAATCAAGTCTTTTGTGAGAGCATTCATCATAGAAAATTAAGTTCACAAGAGCATTCAAGAGCATCCATCAAGCATTTGGAGCCATCATCAAGATTCAAGCATCATGTCATGGGTTTAGTGCATCCATTCATGTTGTTGAGCCAAGATTGTGGATGTAGAATTGAAGATCTATTTGTAACCTTTGTTCACATCATATCCAAGGATCCAAGATCTACATTATTCATGGCCATTACATGGCAGATTACAGATTTGATTCACAAGACATACAAGGTGATATCATTTACATATTTCATGTTTCATGCTTCATTTCATTATTTGGTTTAATTACCTACAAGGGGTTTGACCAAGGAAAACCCCCATTCACTAACAATCAACAAGTTTTCCCTCTCTTGTGTTTTTGTATTTGTAGATCTAGGTTGAAGACTTGAAAATCATTTGGAGTGCAAGATTGAAAAGTTGCAAAGTTGCATTGTCAAAGTTGTCATCTTCATGGAAACTCACCTACAGGTCAGATCTGGAAGTTTCAGGACCTCAGATCTAGAGAGAAGTAAGTGCAGACATCAACCCTCAGGACCACATTCAGAAATTTCATAAATTCAGAATGAGACTAATACACCACTTTGGGCATCTTAGTCCTCCACAGGGTATTTTCAGAGATTCGTTAGCATTCTGTTTTGGCATGCGAAGACTCCGTATTTTCCCTAAAAAATAACAGTGGGACTAATATACCACTTTGGGCATCTTAGTCCACAACATATTTTAACAACTTCTTTACATTTCTAGAATCCTCATTACATCTCCAAACTTCCCAAGTACACATACCCTAACTTGGTTTAACTTAATTTCATCATTTGCACCCATTATGTGGCTTGTATTACTCGATTTTGTGAGTTGAATGTTCATTTGTCTTCATTTAGCTTGAATTTTGTGTATCACATTGTGTTTTCCAACATTTGTCTTTTTCAAGCATTTTCTTGGTGGTGAACCCTTATAACTTAAAGAACCCCATCCTAGGTCCTTCCTAATTGAGAATTGGCTCACCTTACGAGGTTGTTAGTCAATCCAATTGGGACTCCTAGGACATTAGTGAATGGTTGAGTGGAAAAGTGTGATACCATTAGGTATTCATTTTTCTATTCATCACTATCAAATGTTATGGAATTTTTTGCATTCTTATACATCCCCGAAATAGTGTACACTGAGACTATTTTGCTAGAATTTCTTGGGGAGAATGATCTTTTCAAGTGTGTCCAACAATATAATTTGTACAAAGGAAAAGGATATATTGCAGGGATTTTTTCTAATGCTACCTGAAGCAAAGGCATGCTTTTGCAACAATCTATGAGGTAGTGAAGAAGGGCCTTCAGAATGATGATCCTTGGTTGTTGTATAGAACAATAAATATGCATTATGAAGAATTGGGTCTCCAAATAGTAAATATGATAAAAGAGATTTTTTTGCTTTGTCTTCCATACTTTCTTACCAAGTTAGACATGGCCGTAGGCAAGTTGTAGTGGCTAGAATTATTCCACCACAGAGAGATGTTGCTGAGTTTGAGGAAGGGCAAGGAGATAACATGTTGGATTTGAATGCAAGCCATCAAAATTCACAAGCTAATGAAAATGATATGGAAGAATGATGTCAAAATTTCAATTTTTGCTTATAGTATATCAGTTACTCTTTGAATTGGTAGTCATGCAGATAATTTGATATATAATCTACTTTGATAATATGGTATATCAGTTTTTTGCCATATGGTTGGCCATCTCAGATGGAGTTTTTGGCTTTGTAGTTTTTTGACAAACTTACTACTAGTACTATAATTATGATATTTTTGTAATTCTATTTATAACTATTAATATAAAATACTTAGGCCTATGCCTTTTACTGAGAAAAAAAAACAATAAACTCATGAACTATTTTTTTTTTGATCAACCTTAATCTTTATATTGTAATTCAAAAAGTAAATATCCATTATCATTTTTATTTTCTTTTTAAATTATAATTTAATTATCAATTTTTACTTCAATCCTTTTTTATATATAAGTGGGTTAGCCTATAAATATTTTTTTCCCTTCCAATAATGTAATCCTTCACCTAAAAATGTTTATCTTTTATGTCATACTCGTTTTTATTGTTGATGGCATACATATAAAACTACCATTGGTGCACACAATTGCTTAATTATGTGTGTCATTCTCTTTTCTTTTTTAACTTTGTGAGATGTGAGGATACAGAGTCATATTTCAAAGCCAAAGGGACAAAAGTGCATGATGTAGGTAGGTATAAAGCACGCATTTCATACAATAAAGGATGAAAGGGCCTCACCGGGTAGATAGTCAGCCTACCCTAAATACCCTCACCTATTCCACTTTCTTCAATTTCCCTTTTTTTTTTTATAAATTATGCCCATCTAGTCATTTTATTATGATATTTGTATAATGGTAAAATTTATATATTTATATATGTCAATTTTTTTATTTAATTAATGAAATTGACTATCATATATAAGTAGTATTTTATTAAATTAATTTATTGCGTGGTCAATATCATGTTTAATATGTCAATTTTTTTATTGGTTAATTCTATCATACAAGGAACTATTTTTCCTCTAGATGATTAAGAATATTCATACATGTGTACAAGGACATTTTGTCATCCTTCAAGGAATTTTTTTTTTGATACTATAGGGGTGTCCCCGCGACCTAGCCCAACGGCCCAATAACCCTTACTTTGGGTACTCGAGGTGAGCTAGGGCGAGACAAGTCCCCTGTGGGTGAGATCCTCCGCCTACAAGAAGTCCCAACTATTAAACCCGAGAGCGGAGTCAAACCCGAGACCAATGGATGAGATCCCCCGCTCGCAAGAAGTCACTTCTAAAGTAATACCTTATTTAAGTATTATAATAATATGTGTGTTAGGGATGAACTGCATAGTTTGATTATCTACTCATGTTTTCTTTGTTGTTTCTATGAAATTCACTATTATTAGTAGTATCCTTCCCTTGTTGAAATAACTTCTTTAATTCACTCGATTTAGGAGTATATTTTTTTTTTAATTTTTAATAATATTTGCAAGGAATTTAAATTTCTTAGCTTTGGAGAAAAAAATATATTTTACATCACTAAATTTTGTGTGAGCACTCTTCTTTTCTCAATTATCTTTGTTTCTACACCTTTTTCTTCAACCTCAATTTTTATCTTTTATTTTTCTATATATGTATTTAGGATGATAAAAATTGGTTTAGTTAGAATATGGTTTGACATCAACATACTTATTTCTTAGTTGATATCCAATTTGTACTTGCATAAATATAGTCTTAATTAGATATTTGATATCATCATGAGAAGCTTAATCATTCTTGCATCTTTGTTGCATTAGCTCCTTAAGATGTGAAAAATCATGAATAGGTACTTAATGATAATTCAATGCATTGATATGGTCATATTGATAGGATGAATACTTAGTAAACAAATTTTTATATTCAAATTTGATCAAATATATCCATATTATCACATGTTTACACTTGATCATATTATTTATCAAACTAATGACCTTCTTCATAGTTTTTCTCTTACTAATATTTTAATTCATTCATTGCTATCAGTACAATAGCTAATTTGGTAGGATCATATCAAATGTGATATGTCTCATGCTAGGAAAGGTATTATTGCATGTTTAACTTTTCCTTCCTCAATGAATTAGGAGTCTCTTTCTCATGAGATATCTAGTTGTAATATTTTTTAGCTTCATGTTTATCAATTTGATATAGTTTCTTAGACTAACCAATATCATATAGTTTTTTTAATATGTTAAGTATCTCATTATCATGTAGTCTATCATTGTGTAGTGGTACATATTTCTCATTTCTATCCATGTTGTATAGGTAGACCCTCAATATAAGTTTAGAAAACCAAGTTAGATTAATAAAAAAATTCAAAATCTTGATTGAAAGACTAAACTTAGATAGAGAAACAATAAAAGCTAAAAATAATGAAATGCAAAAAAATTCAAAGTTTGAACCTTAATTATGATACCGTAGATCTACTCTTGGAAGGAATTTGGTTTTGTCAAATTGATGGTGCATACTTGTAAATAATCATTTGAAAAATCCTTGAAATGACGAATAAAATATTTGATTTATAGAGATGGAGAGAGGAACGCGAATGGTGGAGATTCAATATCCAAGGTAGTTGAGATTGAATGCAAGGATATGGGGAATCTTAACTAGCTAAGAATATTCACAAGGGTTAGAAATAGGTGATGATAATAATATCCAATCATTTATTTATTTTGGATAAATAGGTGTGTATATGGTAAAATAGCGATGACTTAATGAGGGGGTTATAAAGGAATCTTGATAGGATATTTTGTATTTTTCATTTATGGGAAATAGATAATATATATTATATTTATTTGAAATGGATAAATGGATAATAAAATGTATTTTTAGTAATTTATTGGAGAAGAGAATATTTGAAGATAATTTTTTTATTAATGATGGGTAATGAAAGGGGAATTTGGAAGGGTACTAGGGAGTGTGAGTGTGTTATGACTATGATATGAAATGGTACTAGGTGATGGTTAGAAATAAGTGTCTACATTTTTCCGCAATTTGAAATGGTTTTTTAAAATAAAGATGTTTGAAACAAAGTAGATATAGGAACCCATTGGGAAAATGGGAATAAACCCCAAACATGGTGATTTTAAAATAAATTTAGGTAATGCCCCCTCAAGAGAAAAATTAGGGAAGGAGAACATGAGTGTTCTCTCAAAATGGATGGAAAGACTAGATGTATATGGACTAGATAGAGGTGAATAGGGAGATTTAATTGGCTATAAAAATAGAAGGGCGGGAAAGATGAATGATCATTAAGGTACATGATAGGAATCTAGATTATGAACAACCTTGATGTTTGATATAGAATATGATAGGATGCACAATGATATGAGAAACCATGATGATGTCGTTTCCATGTTCCATAGGGATGACTAAAAATAAAAATAAGTCACAAGAAGGAAATTGATAGATAACACCATGATAATGGTTGTCAAAAGATGCTCCAAGGAGAAGTACATATACAATTAAAAAATAGAAGATGAACAAGAAAGAAAACATATAAAATCTAAAGAAAAAACAATATTTTGCTGTGGTCAAGCTAAAAACTAAATATTGATGATGATGATAGCATAGTTGATGTTGGAGAAATATGTCTTGAGAACAATGTAAGGATTGAGAAGGATAAATCACATTGATGATTTTTTAGGAATGGATTATTGTTTTAGAAAGATGAGAAACAAAGTCTATGGATGATTTTGAATAGGTGATAAGTTGTTTGGTGATATTTGCTTAGATTTATTTTACTTTACTGCTATGCTCTAAAGGAGAGGAGTTTTATATTTTAGATTAGGTATGAGGATACGATTATTTAGCATTTGCATAGATTGCATGTGTTTGGATGTAATGATTTTGGGTAGTATTTGAATGCTAGATAGGTTTTTTGTCTTAACATTATAACCAATGAAAAGGGAAAATTAAGTTTAGGAGCAAGGATGGAGGGTAGACTAGATGAAATGATGGTGGGATTATAAATAGTGAATGGAATGGTTGCTTGATTTAGAAAATGATTTAAAATGTAACAAGGTGATCCCACAATAGTGGTTTACAATTTTTGGCCAAACTGGACATTGAACTGAATTTTTTTAACTAAGTCTTCACTTTCGGGAACCTATAGTGGCTAAACCGTGAGGAATTTGAAGATGATCGCAAACTAGTGATTTGTGACATTTTGTTTGTAGATTTTAAATGCATTTTTTTCAAATTTTTGGAATCAGATTGCACTTCTTTTTCCATCTCCTTTGAAAACTAGTTTTTAACAGTAAACACCATTTTTAAAGAGTGATGTTACTGGCTAACACATAAATTTTTTTATATGAAGGATAAAATTCTAATTTTTTCAAATTTAGATTCATAACTACACTATCTAGTGCATGGAATTGGTTTCATAGCATTTCATTGAATGTTTTTTTCTTAATTAATTTCAAAGTCAAACTAGTTATAATTTAGACATGATTTACTAGCTAAAAAATAACTTTTTTTGTATGTATCAAAATTCAATTATATTTTTTTATGTTGGATCAAGGACATCAATATCTAGTGCATAGATATTTTTTAGATATTTTTTTGATAATTTGCTATTTTTCCACATGTGAAGAATAGAGAGCTTTATTTTCAGTGAAAACCTACATTCACAACAAATAAAAAATAAATATAATAATCAAATTAAATTTATTTAAAATTACACTTTTTGGGAAGCTTATAATAAGGACTGCACAATTTTTTTTAAATGAATTCATTTGATCCCCCAAAAGGTAAATCAAAAGTGGTTTTTTATCAGCATTTTGATAGGTGTAAAGGAGACTCTGTTATAGGCATGGTTTAAACTAGCGGGGTTCTATCCAAGGGGGTTTGATCTAAGGTGGTTCAATCAAACCCTCTTCAATTAGAATCCTTTAAATGTAAATTTTCAAGGCTTAAATCATTATATTTTCTAAAAATATGTGATTTTAGCAAAAATCAGGATCTCCCAAAAAGTGTAAACCACTATTATGGGATCACCCAACATCTAAGGACTATGTCATATAGATAAAAATATTCCCCTCATCTAGATATGCTACTCATGAAAATAAATTGTGATGCTAGTTGAAGGAGATAATACTTATTATTGTTGCATGTGTTGTCATTAATTTTAATAGAGTGGTATTATGGAAGGTTGCGTGTGATGCAAACAAAGTGGTGATTAGAGATGTCAAAAGGGTAAGATTTTAAAGGAGAAATCCAAAGGAGCAAAGTACTGTTGATCAGAAGAATTATTAGGAGAAGGACATGGTGATGAATGTCATGATCATGCTATACACGGTTGCACCATATCTTCTAAAGGTTATGAATAGGTGAAAGTTGACAAGTTGAAGTATATTATGATATGAAGTTATGGTTTCTAGATTTTTTTGAAAAGAGTTATAATTGTTGCCTATGATGGTGTCAATGTTGTATTCTACGTCTCTTGATATAAAGCATCATAGAAGAGATGAAAGAAAGTATGTAAGGTTTCAAATAGTCAAGGGAACAAGAAGTTGTACTGAAGAAACTTAGGAGAATACTCCACATTCCTCCACATTTGAAGATATGGCCTTATAGTTTGGAAGTTAGACATAGATAGGTGTGAAATATGTATGTTCTTGATTTCAAAGCATATGAGTTACCATAGAAGTTCCAGAGCTAACCGAGTAAATACAGTAGCATAGTGTTGTTGTAATTAGAAAGGGTCAAAGCAATGCTCCTCACTTCTCCACATTTGAATATGTAATCTTGCAGTTTGGAGAATATATTCATATTCTCTCTATGTTTTCATATTTCAAATTTCAAGTGTTGAGGTATACCACAAGATTGGTTTTTAATGTTCTATCTCAAGACTGTGTTTTCAGGGTTTGCAAGTGATGCCAAGTTTAGTGTCCATTTGTTTGCACTAGAATGGAGTAGCATGAAGTTGTGAAAGGAGTGTATGAGAATGTTTTTGCAAGTCAAATAATATTTGTAAAGTGATCCACATGATGTTATCTAGTCTCTCCAATATTGATTTTGGTTAGGAGCTAATATATGGAAGGTTAAGTGTTTGTTGGTCTGAATTGGTATGTTGAAATGTTTGTGTCAAGTGTTTGGAAGTGTGCACTAGTGTGGAGATGTGTGCTAAGATAAAATAGGTACTAATTATTTCTTGGTTTGAACCACATTTATTTTTTCTTACTATAGATGTCTTGTAGCCAAATTGTTGCCGTCGTTGCACGTTTGATGTCACATGTTTCATCTTGGACAACAAAGGAGGAAATTTTTGAAGCTTACAAAGGATATAAATAAAAATAAAGTTTGTTGCAAAATGGATGAGAGTGTGTGAGTATGCAAGGAGGTATGTGCGAACTGTATATGTGTGTGTGAAAGTGAGTTGAAGATAATAGAGGTTGAGGTGTTGAAGATATATGTCAATGTGAAGGGTGTTGTTGCTATGGTGGTGATTGATTAGTAGATTGTGTCAAGTATTTCGTATTGAGTTGTAGCCTCTTTTTGTAAGTGATAATTTGTAGGGAGTTGTAGCTTCCTTTGGTTGAAGCTATAAAAATTGTGTTTCAAGGAGTTGTAGCTTCCTTTGGGTTGTAGCCCATAAAACTAATAAATCTGATTTTTATTTGTGAGGCTAGATTTGGACAGTAGTTCCAAGCAACTTCCTCATCATGGATTTTCCCTTCTATGGTTTTCCATGTAAGTATGGTGTTATGGTTGTGTGTTGGTTCTTTGAATTGCATAGTTTGATTGTTTATATTGTAAGGTAGTATAAAGATTTAGTTGATAAAATTGAATTGGATTAACTTGTGGTATATACTAATTCACCACCCCTTGGGTATATCAATGTCTTTAGACAATTGGTATCAGAGCTAAGTTCCTTGGTTTAGCCTAATAGATGAAGGTAGATACTAGAATAGAACACATGGATCAGAAAGAGTCCTCTTCTAAAGCACCGATATTTGATGGAAGCAACTATGCCTTTTGGAGTGTAAGGATGGAAGCCTATCTCACCTTGCTAGGGTAGGATTTTTGGAGAGTTGCAAAGGATGATTCTACTAAAACTTCTCATCCTATTAAAGATGCTAATGAAAATAAGGCCCATGAAAATAATACTAAAGCAAAGAATGCTACCTTAAGTGGGTCAATAGATTTAGAGTTTGTCAAGGTAGTATAGTGCAAGACAACCAAGGAGATATGGGATAAAATCAAAAATCTCTATGAAGGAAATGAAAGTGTAAAGCAAGAAAAATTACAATCTTACATAACAATGTTTGCAAATCTGGGGATGAAATTGTTAAAAAATGGTGTCTCAAACTTACTGGCCACACGTAATTGGGCATCAACAAAGGGTTCATCGAAGAGACATGTGAATGTCAATGGGACGAAATGACAAGTCTCCTTGACATGCCGATAAGGCTCTAGAGTTCAGGCTTTAGATTCATTGGGTGCATAGGTAAATGTTGGAGGGAGCTAGTTCATAGTCCCTTCAACATTTTGATGGACTGGTAGAATGTTCATTGAAGGGATGTTACAATGTTAGAGGGAGCTGTTTGAAAGTCCCTTTGACATCTCGATGGAAGATTGGATCTGTTCATTGAAGGGAACGATGGACATCATTGGGATGTTGGTGATGATCTCTTTGAAATGCCGATGAGGTGGGACCAAATGACTGTGATGGTAATAGTTGTGATCTAGTTGATTGGGTGGTGCTCACTATCCCGTGATATCTGTGATGGGACCCAGTTTGTACCTCACGAGCAAAGGGGGAACAGTTGTGATATTGTTGTTCTGATGGTGCCCACTAGCCCATGGCTCTCATGGTGGGACCTAGTCTTTACCTCACAGGGGAATGAGGAATGATGGAGATCAAACAAGGTATTGATCGATGGTGCACAAAGTACCTGGTGAGTATTGAAGATGCAAGCTAGAGGCGTGTCAGAGTAACAAAGGGAATTCAGAGAAACAAGGATTTATGTCTCTTCAAGATTTTGATACAACTTCGAGGACAGTAACGCTAATGATGGTTAAGTTCATTCGTGATGCTCGGCTGGTATGAAAGATGGAATGGACATTTCCTAGAATGCTTGAGAAGTGTGTATGAATGTTGTAGTGTAGATGAGAGAAGAGACATGAAGAGATTGAGTTTGAGAGGGGTTATGCTACTAGACTTTCTCCAGATGGAATAGGATGTAAATCTCCTTGTAAAGGCTTAGAGCTTGCATTATATTGTAACTTTATTTTTTATTGTTGAATAATACAATGGATCTATGCTTTTGGAGTGTGGGGTTTTTACCCAAAAGGGTTTTCCCAATGTAAATCTTTGTGTTCATGTCTTTTGTTTCATCTTACATGTTTAATAATTTTGTTCATGTGGAATTCGTTTAATGCTTTTTGTTGAAACTAGTTGATCTTGAAGATCTAAAATTGCATAAAATTTCCTCTAAGGGTTGATGGTGGGAAATAAGCTATGTTAGATTTTGCTTTATAGCATAGTAGTATGTGTTTTTGAGGCAATCTAAAGAAATGAATGTTACCAAAGACACCTATTGATCTTAGATGCTAATTTTGGGATGAATCAAAATTCCCTTCAAATGGTATCAGAGCCATGTTCTAGGATTTTCTTATTCCTGGTGTATCTGATTCTAGGTATTCCTTCTGTGAAGATTTCTTAGTCTGGCAAGCTTGAGGAAATTTGAAGGAATCGACGAAAAATTGATCCTTTGGTGAGTGGAAGTTGTTTGATTTTTTTGTTTTAGTTTCAAGAGACAACACACAACTTGAGGGATGGTGAAGAAAGATAAAATGGAGTTGGTCATATTGAAATGATGTGATTTGAAGCTCATAGTTGACAACAAACTAATCTTGATCAATGCATGGGGTGGGATTTTTTGCTTTGTGGTTGTGCTGTAGGAAATATTTCATGTTGGGTGTCTGTCTGAGAGGCTCCCTAATGATATTGATAAGCTTGGGTTATCATTCAGCCATGGAGTAATGTGCTTATGCTGGGTGCTTTCTCTTGGTATTGAAAGGCATTGTTTTTGTTACCTCGATTGCATGTAGGCTATGAAGCTGATCATTGGATGACCTGGAAGCTTCTAAAATAGCTTATCTCCCTTAGATGCATGTGCATGTTGGTGGTTGTTGAGTTGGCCTAAAACGGGCCTGGAGTTCCTGAGCTAATTTTTCCTTTAATGGATACTTTGTACTTGCATGGATCAGATCCATGTTCCTTGGATCTAATTGTTTTATAGTTTTTCCTAAAATAATAAAATCTATGGTTATTCTCATCTATAATAATCCATTATTTTGGTTTAACCATTATGGTGGTTTTTTGTTTCAGACTTTTTGAGTCTTCCATATGTGAAGTGGGTGTGGATGTGCATGGGTGTTGTTTAAACATAATGGTTTTGTAGGTTTTACATGGTCAAGATAAAAATTGTGAGTTTGTGGTACTATAGTTAAGCTATTTTCTAGACCCTGGCTATTGGGGTGTCGCTGGATGAGATAGTTGCAGTTTTGCATGCATTCTTATTGCATGGTATGAGGAGGTGAGATTGTTTCTCTACATGCGAGTGTTGGTACGTGATTAGTCACTCAACATTTCTATGGTAATTCTTGTAATGCTTGGTGGGTTCCTAGACTATGGTGCTCGAGTTGTGGACCTATTTGGTGAATCAAATTTTTGTATGATTTGGTGCTTGAGTCACATGTTGTCTACATGATTATTCTCTTTGAGATCTCAATTTTGCAATTTCTAGTGCAATAGTTGGTTTGCATGTTATATTGATTGAATTTATGGGTTGTGCAATGTTATGGGCTATCTTTACCTACATGTTTGCTATGGGATAACTTGGAAGTGGACTATCTATATCCATGAAGTTTGATTATGTGATGATGTAGACTTGTTAGCTAGCCTTGTCTGTGGTCACTTGTGCATTGGTGTGGTTACTTTGAGATAAGAGGATGGATGATACGAGAGTACCTAGATAGTCAGTTATGGGGACCTGTAGCATGTATATCATGATGTCATGAATAAATTGGATACACATCTTGGTGTAAGTTTTTTGATAGTGATGGTATTCCTGCTTGGTTTGGAGATCTGGGTACCACATGGTATTTTTTTCAGATGAACATGTTGATGTGTGGACCTAGAGGATTTTTAGATTAGGAGATGAATTGGTCATGATGCTTGGAGAGCTTGGTTGTCACGGTTTAGTGGGAACTTTAGCAATGACTTGGTCATGATACTTGGAGAGATCGTTTGTCACAGTTCAGTGGGAGCTTTAGCAATGACTGTGGATGAATATTCTTCTTTAGTGTTGCAGATGTTACTAGGAGGATCTCTTAGATCCTGTTGCTACAAAAGGTTCTTTTGCATTTGCATGGACACTACTTGAAGATGTGTGGCATCTTGTAGCCTTGGAGACCTCTTGTGTTCTTTGGGTTGAGGTGTTGGTAGTGCTTGAAAGACGATGTTGGTTTAGAGTTTGTTTGCTTTATGTCAAGATATAATCTTGATTATGGTCAAAACTTTGGCATGATGCATGACTCTTGAGACCATGGTATGTTCACTTAGAGCATAAGGTCTCCTAAGGGGGATGGTAAGATCATGCTGTCATGATAAGTTCTTGATTCAAATGATTGGAGCTTTGATAGTGGTCTGGTGATTCTATGTGATTTGGGTGCATTGGTCATATGCTGAGAACTTCATGATAGTGCAGTGATGCATTTGGATTCTAGCATGAGATGATTGTTTGAAGGTACTCATGGATACATGGAGAATGAGGTGAGGCTATATTTCTCTTGAGATGTTTTGTTGAGATGGTTACTCTTGATGCAATTTCAACAGAAAGTCCAAGAAGCCTACACCTTGGTTGGATGTGAGTTCAACAAAGACCTATCAGGAGATTGCTCATGGAGGAGTCATTATGGATTGCATATCTTGGAGGAGCATTCTCTTTCCCACTCTTGGTCTACTCAATAGCTTATCAATTGAGAGGTAATACCCATTGTTTCTCTTAGGTGCTTTATGCTTTCTTTCATAGACATGGATCTTGAGTTGCTATTAGATGGTTTTGGAGGATTCATTGTGAAATATGGATAGCATGGTTATCTCCTTGGGTTTGTGTTTTCATTTATGATGATCATAAGGGATGGTAGTGGGATGATTTCTTGAGATGGGAAATGGAGTGGTTTGATTTTATTTGTGAAGCTTACATCCATGTAGTTACATGATGCATATGTTATGTTTGATCTCTTGAGGTTGAACGGGGTTAGATGTTGTTATGAATTTTATATTGGGGTTGTGAAGGAGATATTACTTGACATAGTTGGCATTTAGATGTGTATGTAGAAGGGCATGCTACATGTTTATGATTTGCAATTTTTTCTCCTTAGTCTAGTTCTTCTTCCTGTATGTTCAGATTCACATGACTTTGGATGTGATATTTCTATGAGGAGCTATGATGATCACTAGTTTGTGGTCATGTGTTGTCACTTGGGTGATGACATGGAGGTTCTTGTATCTCTTTCTTCTATTAGATATGGAGGACATGTGAGAGTTGTGGAAGATTGTTGAGAGACACATTTCTTGCAACAGTTGGTTATAGGTTTTGTAGATTATTGTGGATGGTCCTTGGTACTACATGGATACACTTTCTATGCATTGCGATTGGTAGATTCATTATGCCTTTGATCTTTTCAAATTTAGCATTACCCATGTAGTGGGAGTTTTTGGATGTGTTTGGTCTTTTTCAATTGGTTGACACATGGAGCTTGTATTTGCAGTTGATGGGTTGGCTATGTAGGTGGCATGAGTTTCCTAATGTGGATACCTTCAAGGAATGGATTATTGGATGGATTAGCTCTTGCTGTGTGTGCTATTTTTAGTCGCATGGGATTAGTCAGTTGGATGGGAGAAAACAATTTCTTGGTTATTATTCTAACTAATGTTCTATCTTGTTTTTCAAAGGATGACTTCATAGTTGTGTTCAGGTTGAAGCTTTGAAATTGATGTTGTGGATGCTTTTGTATAGATTGTGAGCACAGTGGAGTGGTGGCAACATTCTATAGCCTTTGCTATCAATTGGATTTGATGCTTGTGTTCTTTAGACTGGTGCATATACACCATGAATTTTTCTTTTCCTTTGGAGGGTGGTTGGAGCTATTGCCTGAGATGGTGGGCATCTTGGATGTTGTTGTAGGTGTCTAGGGTGATACATTGACTTCAAGAGTTGATTGGGATCCAGTAAGTTCTTCGTCAAGTGGGAGAATGTTGAAAAATGGTGTCTCAAACTTACTAGTGTAATTGAGCATCGACCAAGGGTTCATTGAAGAGGTAGGTGAATGTCGATGAGATGAAATGAAAAGTCTCCTCGACGTGCTGATAAGGTTTTGGAGTTCTAGCTTTAGATTCATCAGGTGAATAGGTAAATGTTGGAACAAGTTGGTTCACAGTCCCTTCGACATTCCGATGGACTATTAAAAGGTTCAACAAAGGGATGTTACAATGTTAGAGGGAGCTATTTGAAAGTCCCTTCGACATCCTGATGGAAGCCTAGGTCTCTTCATCGGAGGGAATGATGGACATCGTAAGGGTGTTGGTGATGGTCTCTTCGAAATGATAATGAGGTAGGACCAAACAATGGTGATGGTAACAACTGTGATCTAGTTGATCAGGTGATGCCTGCTAGCCCGTGATATCTATGATGGGACCTAGTTTGTACCTTGCAGGTGAATGGGGAATAGTTGCGATCTTGTTGATCTGATGGTGCCCACTAGCTCATGGTTCACATGGTGGGACCTAGTCTTTACCTTGTGGGGGAATGGGGAACAATGAAAATCAAATAGGGTATTGATTGACAGTGCATGAAGTACCTGGTGAGAATTGAAGATGCAAGACAGAGGTGTGTCAGAGTAATAAAGGGAATTCAAAGAGACAAGGATTTATGTTAGCTTCGACATTCTGATACAACTTCGGCGACAATAAAGCTAATGATAGTTAAGTTTTTTGGTGACGCTTGACTGGTATGGAAGATGGATTAAAAGTTTCTTGGAATGCCTAAGAAGTGTGTATGAATGCCACAGTGTAGATGAGAGAATAGACGAGAAGAGATTGAGTTTGAGAGGGGTTATGCTGCCGAACTTTCTCCAAATGGAACAAGATGTAAATCTCCTTGTAAAGGCTTAGAGCTTGCATTGTATTGTAATTGTATTTTTCTTGTTGAATAATACAATGGATCTATGCTTTTGGAGTGTGGGGTTTTTTACCTGAAAGGGTTTTCCCCATGTAAATATTTGTGTTCATGTCTTTTGTTTCATCTTACATGTTTAATGATTCTATTTGAAGAATGAATTTAATGTTTGTTGTTGAAACTGGTTGATCTTGAAGATTTAAAATTGCATAAACTTTCCTCTAAGGGTTAATGGTGGGAAATAAACTATGTTTGATTCTACTTTATGGCATAGTAGTATGTGTTTTTTAGGCAATCTAAATAAATGAATGTTACCGAAGACACCTATTGATCTTACATGTTCATTCTGGGTTGAATCAAATTTCCCTTAAAAAAGAAAAGGAAAACATTACCAACTATTTTCTTTGGGCAGATGAAGTATTCAATGGAATCATAGGACTAGGTGAAGAAATAAATGACTAGTAGTTGTAAAGAAAGTATTGAGAACTCTACCTTTCTAGTTTGATTCAAAAGTTTCTGCTATTGAAGAAGCCAAAGATCTGACAGAACTTACCATGGAAGAGTTTTTTGGGTCTCTCACTTCCTATGAGATGAGAAATGAAGTCCAAGGTACACACAAAAGACAAGCTACTTTCAAAGTTGTGAAGAAAGAAGGAACATTTGGTTTACACAAAGAATCTAAGGAAGAAGAAGAAAACTTTGTGAGAAAGCTAAATAAGGGATCAAGAAAGTATAAAGGTAAATTACCTTTCAAATATTTTAATTGTGAAACATTTGGTCATTATGATTCTAAATGTCCTTTTAGAGAGAATGTAAATAGCAACAAGGGTTTCAAAAGGAACAAATTCAAGTGGAACCTCCTTTCCCAAGAGGACTACAACTTCTCAAAAGAAGCAAATCACATATGAGCAAGAAGACTATTGGTCAAATGAACCTGCCTGCATAGAAGAAGAAGAAATTGAAGAAAAAAAAGAAACACAAGAGAAGATCACCGAGACTCTTACCAAGTATGTTTAGAAGAATCACTCAAAAGATTAGATAATTAGAGATAAGAATGAATCATGCAGACTAGAAGAAGATTTGCAAGAAAAAATGAATTTCGATATATACAAAACAAGTTATGTGTTACAACATACACCTATGTCTAAATTATAATTACCTTAACTTCAAAAATTAATTAAAATAATATGCAACCAAATTTTATAAAAAAATATTCATGCACTAGATATTGATGTTACAAATGTATATTTTAAAAATTAGTATTTTATCCTTTCTAAAAAAGAATCTGTGTTACGACTAAACACCACTTTTTTAAAATGTTGTTTACTATAAAAAAAAAGTTATTAAAAGTTCCTTAAACAAATTCAAAATTTATTTCAATTTTTTATAAAAGTATATATTTGTAATCTACACACAAATCATCACAAATCACTAATTCGTGTCATCTTCAAATTCTTAATGGGTTAGCTGTTATAGGTATCAAATTTAGTGAATATTTAGTTAAAAATATTGATTTTAATGTCCTACTTTGGCCAAAAAGTGGGACTCATTATTGTGGGATTACCATCTCGACCTCCACAAGATAATGGTAATATTTTATTTGCTAGTGATGAATAGTTTGTGATCCCTTTTGGATTAGTTTTTTGGTGTATCTAGTGCTCTCAATTGATCCAAATATAATATATTTGGCCTATCATTTTTGTGCTCTCAATTGAATCTATGCTACTACTTTTGTGTTCCTTTATGTTTTAAACACTTTTTAATCTAATTACAAGTGTTCTCACCATTTATTTAAAAAGTAAAAAATATGATCCATGATAAAACAATATCTTCTTAATTTTTTATACAATTTTTACACATTTATACAATTTTTTTTTTTTTTAAAATCTTAATTTTTTATTTTTCTATTCTAAAACAATAGATTTTATTATTAATATCGTAATATCTTCATCATACACAAAACTAAATAGCCATCATCCTCCATATTTACTTTTCTAAACTTAAATTTTAATTATATATTGGTATCCCACAACTAAAATTAGTTTATACATGTGTATTCATTTGGTTAGCCTGCATTAAACCTAGGGAAGGCTGTTTAGCCTTACGAAGATGATGTCATCAAGAATTTGTAGGTAAAACGAGCCATTCACCCTAACTTTAAATGGGCACTTTTATGACATTTGTTTTTATCGCTTAAGGCATACATGGCAAACTAGCAATGATGCTCATAAATCTATTTATTCCATGCGCTATTTGCTTTTTCTTTTGTAATATTTGGGGATGTGAGGAGGGAGGCGGAGGCATATTTCAAAGCCAAAGGCGCGTTCCGTTATCTTTGTATATCTGAGCACTTTCGGAAAATAGCACGAGAGTTATAGCCCCAACGAGTGCTCTTTATTAATTTAAAAAGTAATTATATTGTAAGGAAAACCATATTTTAAGTTTTACTTCCTTTGTGATTAATGGGAGAATATAATTCTTTAACTTGAATGAAATCCTCACTAGCTTTAATTAGATTTATTTCACAGCATTTTATCCCTATTCCCGTAAAATGCTCCACTTTCTTGAATTTCACTTATTTATTTTTTATTCATTTATTATGATGAGATTTGTATATTGTGTTCTAATAAAATAACATTTTTATCAATGATCTTATTTTTATAATTAATTTTATGTTGTGTTAGTGAGAGATAATTTGGTTTTAATTGTAAAAATAGAGGCTTGGAACATGTAATAAAGCATCAATTCTAATTTTTTAAAGTTTGTTATTACATTAGATTGGTTATAAACATTCTTATTTTTGGAACATTGTATTTATTTGTATTTTTAACATAAAGGATCAAGGTTCTAGAAATAAGCTTAAATAGGTCAAGAAGGATGTTAAAAGGGATTTTCTTCTATCTTTTATATGAATTGATCTGTTATGGATTTTCAGCTTATTTATGTCAATTTTTTTGTTTGATTGATAGTGTTTTTCATTTAACATTCAAAATCTAGAATGGAAGACAACAAATAAAAAAAATGTAGAGAGAGTTAATTCTTCTATCCTACCTATGTATTTACATCATAACTATTAATTTCAATGACATGCCCACTTTCTTTGTAGTTTTAGGACAAATTGACATGATCCAAAAATAAGGAAATGTTAAACCGACTATATCTTACATTATAATGGCAAGGAAGGTAAGACACAAAAAGGCTTCTTACAATAATCTAAGAGGAGATATAAAAAATACAATCATAAATAAGTTGTATAAAAGAAACAATACAATAAAATTATTCATTAGAAGACAATAATGTGTCTTGGAAAAGCCCTTTAGAAAAAAAGCTAGCCTCTAAACTTGAATAAATGTATTAAGTAGTAACGATGTCTATTACATCATCTATTACATGTTATAATTTGGTAAGGAGCCTTCTTAGGGGACAACACTAACACTTAGATTTGGAGTAATATATCAACATAATAATAACTATAAAACACACTATGCAAGCTCCTTTAGGGAAAAAATCTAGCCTCCAAACTTGAATCGATGTATTAAGTAGCAACAATATTTGTTACATTATAATTTGAGAAGGAGCCTTATTAGGAAACAAAACAAACATTAAGGTTAGGAGTAATATATCAACATAGCAAGATCTATAAAATACATTATGCAAACTCCATCCCAACAATACAATAAATAGAGAAACCAATATATGGAACCACTGAAGGGTGATCACAAACCCCTAAGCTAATACCACTTAAAATAGTTTCTCAAATCCCAAGAAGAGTCCTCATGCTAAATATAACATATTCTTTACACCTGTTATAAGAATATGTCATAACATTTTATAGTTATCTTTCCAACTTGGGCGCTCTAATTTATTTTATTCCAACCCTTTAAAGATACTTTATAATAGGCATAATGACATGTGATTAGTTTGTGAGTATTCTTGGTCAACATGTGTAAATTCCTCTTGAAACTCTCTTATGCATCATAGATGCTCTTACATTCTTGATATGGGCGGCCTAACTTGAAGAGGCCATAAATATTAATATAGGAAGCTAATTGAACTCGTTTTTTATAAAATTAAATATCTTAGAGAGGTTCATGTCACTATGACCTTCTTTTAGCTAGTTAAAGATCATTTCAATAATTTTGAGAGATAAAAGTAACCTCTAGAACCTAGAAATTATATTTTTTATATTCTCAAAATTAACATTCAAGTTTGACACACTTTTCCTAACATTCTCCCACTTTTTGAACAACTCACAAGAGTAAAGGGAATATCGAATCAACTATTTAAATCCCAATAGGTTCATAGGCTTATTGTGCCACCTAATCTTTCCCATCTTAACATTTTTTTATCAATGCATCTATACAATTCTATAAAGTATCTACTTTATCTAGTAATATCCTCCCATATTCCACCATGTTATGAAAAAAATGATACAATATGTTGATGTGCTTTGTTCTCACATGAAATATCAAGTTCTTCGTCAAGCTAATGGAACTTTTCCTATCACTATAAATTCTCATTTATCTCTTAAACAACCCCATATTTGAGCATAAACTTAGAAGTCAAGTAAAATATTTATAGGTATGAGGAGCTACCATGTATTTTATCTCTATTATGGATAAACCAGACACAACTTGTCATTTACTCATCCAAATCACTGTGCCACTAAATAAGATAAATATCTAGCCATTGGTGGGCTTTCTACTATTGACATCCCCTATTCAATATGAATTCATATAACTATGTATACCAATGGAGTCTTGTCTAAAACAACATGATAAAAAATAAAATAATTAGAAGTACCCTACAAATACCTAAAGACCCTCTTCACCATAATCTAATGTTCTCATCTAGGATTATCTATGTAACAACTTAAGGCTTAAGGCTCAAAATTCTTAAGAAATGTTTGAACTTGTGTTTGGTGTAGAACATAACATACATAATAAGATCTCAATAAAACTAGCATATGGAGCTAAACTAATCTCTTATATCTTTCTAGGTATTGTAAGATACTTCTCATTTGAAAAATAGTTCCTCTAAAAATATGAATAGCATTGATTTCCTAAATTAGTTATTCTAAAATGCTACAAAGTAGGCTTGACATACTTCATCTAACCAATTTAAAGTTTTATGTTAGCCCTATATCATGTAATTTTTATTCCAAGGATGTACTTAGTAGCTCCTATGTGGATTCATTTTAAATTGTAATAAAATTTGAGATCTTAAGTCCCTAATTATTTTTGTACCATTGAAAAATAATATGTAATGAATATAAAAAAATGAACTATAAACTAATGACCATTTATAATTTAGTAAAAATAATGATCTAATATATCCTAATAAATCCCAACCAACAAATATATTAATCAAATGTTTTATACCATGCATTCTAGGAGATTATTTCCATAGAGGGACTTCTTCAACTAGAAAACCATCTTTTTTACCCTTCTCAATGTATTTCTTTGACTATAACATGCATATATCCTCCTCTATATCACTATTTATAACACAAGCTAATAGAATTTTGATAGTCTCAACTTTATAATAGGGGAGAAAATTTTACCAAAATGTATTTCCTCAACTTGGGAACCAAAAATGACTTTTCTTCTCATTATTAACATAATATCCCAACTTCTTTTTGAAAACTTATTTTCAACCAACAAGTCTCTATCTATTAATTAGTTAAATGCTAATTCTCATGTATTATTTTTCATAATTGGATTCATCTCCTTAGCCATGGACAATTTCTAGGACTCATAATTATGCATTTTAATTATCTCTTTAATTATTTTGAGCTCATCAATATTAGTTAACAAAGAAAATAAACATCTAAAATTAACAATGATATACCTTTCTAGTTATCTCTTCTACTCAATTCATTGCTTGAAAAGCTAAGGTGGAGGTGCCACTTTAATTTTTGAACTCTCTAAGGTATCCATATATTTTCTCCTCATCTTGTCCAACCTAAAACTCTAGTTCAACATCTAGTGCAACCCTCTAGCCTCTTTTTGTAGTTGCACAACTAAATTCTCATCTTTTTTTGACTAATCAACTATATTAGAAGGTCTAATATCCTTGATAAACATCCTATAAATATATAAAAAATATTTACTATAGGATTCCAAAACTTGTACCATTTCACAACCATATTCTCTGAATTTGACCACTTCTCCTAGGAACTTCAATGTATATACCTCACAACCAAATACATGAAGATATTAAAGTGGAAGATTTTTTTCCATCCAAATTCCCATGATGTTTTTTCAAAAATCATTGATGTAGGAGACTTATTGATCAAGTAATATGTATTTACACTTGATTATGACTATAAATTTTGTTGCAAGTTGGATGACTTATTTAAGATATTCACAACTCTCTGCATAAACATCTTATTTATGTGATCTCAAGTAATATGTAGTTACACTTCATTCTAACTATAAATTTTGTTCCAAGTTGGATGACTTATTTAACATACTCATAAGTCTCTCCATAAACATCTTATTTATGTGATCTAGAACTCCAATTTGTTGAGGGGTGTATGGAGTTGACTTTTTCCTTTCTATGTCATTATCCTTACAAAATCTATCAAATTTTGTATTTTATTTGAGCTTGGTTTTCTACAAAGTTATGCTACTACTTTGTATTGTGATAATCAAAGTAGCATATCTAGATTGTAAACAATATTATTTTCTATGCTAAGACAAAACATATTGAAATTTAGGTGAACACAACATTAAAGATCTTGTTCAAGCAACTATTATCAATCTCCAATTTATTCCAAGTGAAGAGCAAACAATTGATATATTTACTAAGAGTATGATTGAAACCAAAATTTTTTTACGAGGAATGCATGGTATGTTAGAGGTGAACATTAAGGGGGGATGGTGGTATAATGTTCCCCTCTCCTTTATAATCTTTGTTCTATTGTTCTAGATAGCTAATCTTAAGGGGGGTGTTAAAAAAAAGTAAGATTGCCTACAAGAAGTTTTTCTAGAGTCTTTCATAAAACAAGATCATTCCAAATTTTTAGAATTAAACAATATATAAAATCCTCTAGAAAAAAAATCATTCAAATATAAATATGAAGTTGTTCATTACAATTAACACTATTGTATATTAGATTAGATTAAATCTAATGATAACTAGATCAATTTTAATTATTTTCTTTAACCATTCAACTCTATTTTTAAGTTATGTTATGCCTTATTTATTGTTTTGATATAAAAGTAGCAAAACAAGGGTGTTATCCCTTTAGTACAAGGCCCTATGGGCAATCATCAAGAATAACATCATCAACACATTAACAACAAATCAAAACACAACCAGACACCCTAACCATTCCATATCAAAAACCACATCAAAATCACGAGCAGGGTAACCATAGTACCAACAAACATCTTGAGAAAACTAACCAGCCTACACTTAGCATCAGTATAATTAAAAGTGTATATCGCTAAACCATTGACTATACTACTAATAATGTCCATCATGAAACCCAAGTTTAAAAAAGTCTTAACCAAAGCCCTCCAAGGGGCATACCAGTTGGAATTAAACATATAAACTAAAAGTATCAACAAAAATTCTTTATTATTGTTTTGGGTCAATACAATAACTCCATTAGAAAGAATAAATAAATAGAGACACATTTTGAAAATTATGATATAGGAGAATGACTTGCTAAATCTAAATCAAACCTAGAAACATCACACAAATGACTTAAATTTGTTGCCTAAGAGTTGCTCCAGTACATATGGCTGAGCATAGATGATCGATTTTTATCTCAATAAGAGATCACAGGCTACAAATAAATATACACCATAATATATTTTATAAAACATTTTTATATAGAAGAACGACTTTATAAATCGCACCTCTGAAGGTTACACACATGAGATAAATCTGAAGCACACACAATAAAGTTTGACATAATTATGGGATATGACAAAGTTGATCTTATCTGCGTAGGTCCTAATCCAGTTATAGCACACGCAAAAAACAAAGCCAAATGCCACTTGTTAAACACACTTGACTACAAATTTTTAATTGGTTTGTCCCTCGGTGGATTCGGACATCTTTTTATCTGTTGGGCTTCAATCCACTCTCCTGCATGACTTGTTTGCTCTTACCAGCTATGTAGAATGCCTCCCACATGTTGTCGTCCTCGTGTTCTACTGCCCAATCTTCAAAGCTCCTTAGGAGAATGCTGGGCAATTGTTCTAGGCAATCAGCAATTACATGTCTCAAGAAGATGCGTGAGTCTTGCACTATATTGACAGGATTTTGGCTTTGGAGTTTTTTGCATACTCTATACATGCTGTAACTTGGTACAATTTTATTCCAGTCCTTCGAATCCTGTGGCCCATTTAAAATATGCACATCTGCTTTTTCCACGTCTTCAGACAGGAGCTTCTGATCTTGAGCTGCTTCCTCGCTTCTTCTAATTCTTTCTCGATTGCTGTCCCAGCATCGTCGTGTGAAGAATGCTGCAAGTTATCACTCGTCTTCTCCTGTTGTAGGTTATCCAGCACTTTTTTAAATTCCTCGTCGGCAACCATGCTTACCAGGTCCGCTTCAATGTCGAAAACTTGTATCAGATCAATACTTTTGGGCTGTTCTGTATTGGAACTTTCAACAAAGCTCATCAAATCCCAAGCTTGCTTGTAAGCTTTTATAGCTGTAGCTTTCTTCCTCCCATCCACTTCTAGTTTGATGATGATTCTCAGCAATGATACTGCTGCCATCTTCCACCAAATATCATTGAGAGTAGGAAAATACTTGCTTACAAGCACTAAACTATCATCAAGCTGATATACAAATCTTTCGTCTTTAGGTCTCCCACCCCCTTCCTTGAGTAGGTCGGTCAACTCGTAACACTCGCTCTCCTTCCCCTTTTGAATGCGAACTTTGGCTTGATCGACAGAATCTTTGTTGGTTAACCACAGACTTGCTGGATTTTCTCCGGGCATGCATACGTGCTCCAATGCTTCCTTGTATTTCATAAATTCTTTATAGTCACCTGATGGATCAACCTCATAAAACAAACACCTTTCATTTCCTATTACAGCCTTCCGCATTTACACGGAGCCGAAAAACAACTCTGAGAAAAGCCAACAGCATTTGCTGAACCACACGAGCAACTTTTGCAATACCCAAAAAAAGTAGAATGACTTATGTAACTTGAGTTTTGTAAAGATTTTCATAAAGATGCCATTACACAATCCATCAGCTTCAGGCTTTTGGCTCCTGCGCCACTCTTGTAAATCATACATATTTATCAGCTCGATGATGCTCCTTGTCCAGAAATCCTCCACAGAGCACCGGGGCCAAGAAACACAAGGCTTGACCCCTTTCTTGAAGAATATTGGAAAGTAGATGACCGCCATGAACCATCTTCGGAAGATGACCCACCCACCCAGTAGGAGGAAGACACATTGCAACACAAATGTTGTGTGTCTCAGCCAATCCAGTCCATCATCCAAATGGAGAATATTGGATCCCAGCTTTAGTGTTTTAGCCACAAATAACACAATGCAAATAGTCACCACCAGTCCGGTTGATGATCTCAACACTGATCTGGCTATCACATATTGAGGCTGACCAGCACGACACAGAAGCCATGATTTGAGTACCTCATCATCATATTTCTCCCAACAATCCTCACCCTGATGAGGTTTATTCAACGAAATTGCTGAATTAATCCTCTGATTGAGCATAGAGCGGACAGTTTTGCCACCAAAAACTGCAGAGACTAGGAATAAAATGAGCAATACAATTGCTACCAAGAAAAGAGAGCTGGATACAATGAACCAGACTTTTATTTTGGGATTATCTGACAATTCAGCAAAGAAACCATCAATATAATTGTCATCCATCTTGTTGAATATTTTTCCGGCCTTGCGTACATAGAAAAGCTCCGAGGTAATAGCCGTGAATAAACTGACAACCAGCGCAACAATGTCAGCAGAGGCCTCAGCAGATCCACGAGTGGCCATTCCCGGTAGCAAATACCCAATGAACACGCATATCACAAGCCTTGCGCTATCAATCACTAACTGATTGCCAAGCAAGTCGGCTACACCTTGAGCATTTGGAACGTCTGAAAAACTGATATTACTATAGTCCAGAATAGTGAGAACTTGGATGCTCAAAGCACTGAGGACCAAAGTTTTTCCCGGAATCCACCATGTACGTGGTTTGTTCTTCAGTGCATTCCAGTTATCCGATAAGATAAGACAAATGAAATAAACAAGACCTAGTGACATCGTACCCAGCTCTATGGCTTGCAGCACCACTGTAGACATTTTGTGTTGCTCACCTGCCATTGGACTCAACAGACGCATACAACAGAGCAATAGCAGGACGCTGCTTTCAATAGAATTCCATGTGATATTTATACATCGAGTTTTCTAATCTGTTAGGCCTGAAACAATCACCCAGAGTTGTAAAAATAAAGAAATAGAGGTAAGAATTATTTCCGAGCGTAAAAAATCATGGAATCGTAGTGGAGCATACCCATTTCAATTCTCCTTTAATTTTGGGCAGAGTTATTCGGAGTTTTAAAATTGAAAAAGAAAAAGAGAAAGAGTAGTTTCAATCTGAATTGTTTTGGAATTGTAGTGGTGAATTTAAAGATATTTATATAATTTTTATTTAGTTTTGAGTTTATTTTGAAAGAATTTGTTTTGATAAAATTACATATAGATAAATAAAGTAATGTTGTGTGAAATTGGAGTCATTCTCTTAATCTTCACCTATCTCTATTTATACATATTTTTACATATCCTATAAAATTTTATCTGTTATTGTACATTCACTTATATTACTTACATTTATTGCACCATATATTCATTCCCTACATAGACATTACCCCTTGCATCAAAGTTCAATTTTGTGGCTGTAGGATTTCTCACATTTGTAGATTTGATCTCTAAAATTTTAGAATTTAAATTTATAATTGGTTGACTCCCACCCACTTCACTAGATGTTATAAACTAATTTAGCATATTTTTCATAATTAATGTAATGTACTTGAATTTTAAGATATTTATTTGGACATTAATTCACATTCTAGAATCATTTACATTCTTAGAGAATTCATGATAATAACACTTCAATTGGTATAGTAAAAGGAACATCAAATTTACATTAGATTTATATGTAAGACATTTGTATGCTTGCTTGCTACTTACTAATTATTAGCACAACAATAAAGCTGGTTATCTTAGTAGTTGACCTACAAGAACTTATACTCTAGTGATCCTTTAGCCTCTTAATATACTTTTAAATACTATAAGTCCTCATGCCATGTAGTAAATGTGAGGTTTACGTGCTCTATTATTTTATAAGATTGTTGTATTTTGTCACAAAAAATGTTATTTCAGTTCAAAATACATAGATAGCCAAACTATACACACACATGCACAAAAAAAACTATAAATATGATGCTACATACAAAGATCACTTGTAATTAATTTTTTTTTTCTTATAGCTAGTACTCTATTTTTTTATCTATAAAATTCAAGCTTAATTTCTCTATTATTGACTAGTACTATTATGAAGTGATATCTCATATCAATATGTTTACTTCTTTTGCGAAATGCATGATTCTTTGATAGATCACTATAGTAGAAATGCTATCAAAAACTATTTTGTTTATCGTTTTTCTCTTTCTTTCAATTAGATAATGACATGTTTCTAATGTAGTCACCATGCATTTCATTTTTATTGTAAAAAGAGATAAACCAGGTTATTAACTTGATAACCATGATAATGGTCTATAACTAATATGGAAAATATAACTAGATTTTCCTTTCTTACTATTAACACCTACTAGGTAGTAACTTTCTATGTAACTAAATAGACAAAATTCATTAGATGAACATATAAAATACCGCATTCTTTATACCATTAACATAACTCGAAATTCTCTTTCCATATTACAAGTGAGCGTCCTTTGGAGTGTCCATGAACCTTGAAATCAAACAAGTATTACATACATAATATCAGGCCTAGTGGTTATCAAATACATCAAACAACCAACCAATTCTTTATACAATGTTGAGTTCACATTGTTGTTGATGTCATCTTTGATCAATTTCACACTTTTGACAATAAGTGTTGATAAAAGTTTATGATTCAGCATTCATAACATCTTCAAGAAACTATTTTTATACTTTATTTTTGACATATAGAATTTTCATTATTTGTTTTATTCACTCCAATGAAAAGAAAGTGTTTCATCAAACCCAAGTTTGTCATCTCAAAATCCTTTAGTATTAGCTTAAACATCTCAATTGAGAAATTTGTAGAAACAAATTCATGAACATGTATAGACAAATTATTAGGATTTATCCATGTCGATATAAAGAGTAGGTTCCTACTACACTTACTAAAATTGAGATAAGAATGTTGCTCAATAGATATGAATCAATGCAATTGTAGCAATCTCTATGCACTTGCTTGAGCACATACAAAGAATTTTATTAGTCAATACACATTATTCTCATGACCAATAATCTCATAACTAGGTGGTTACTACACATACACTTACTCTTCCATTTTATGTCCATCTAATTATCAAAATAGATATGATGACATTGTCTAATATTGTTAAATAGATACAAAAGTATAATTGTAATCAATCATGAGATAGTATGAATAAAATTTGGTTGTCAATACTTATTTTATTCTTTAAATTTACTATTTGTATTGCACTATACCTTAAAATCCCATTTGACTCCAATATCATCCTTTCCTACTAGAGAATGTTTACTAAATAGCAAGACTCATTTTTATTAATTGATTATACTTAAGAATTCATAGATTTTAATGATTTCTCATTTTAATTCTATCTTTACAAGACACATAATCATCTTTAGTAAATAAAGAAAACTAAATCATCATTTTATTCATTTTTTGTCTGCCTCATAGATCTCTTTTAGTCATCTCATCTTTTAAGAAGATGTAATTGTTAAAATGAACCTTGTTTTTGTATTTGGTGTTATTGAAAAATATGGAGTATGTCTACATGAAATGTTGGAATTAGTATTTAAAAAATGATATTTTATTAGATATATTTTCACTTGGTCATTCAAGGCTACATTGTATTGAGAGAGTCTCTTAAGATACCTTAGAGAAAAAAGTTGTCAAACTTTGACATAAGGATTCTCAAAATTTGTGGTATGTGGGAATGTCTCATTGATTCTTACAAGTCGTTGTTAGGCCTATATACAATATCCTATTTTATTTTTTTATCAAATCTAGATCATTTGACTATGCTAATAATGAATGCATTTGCATAAAATGTCTCATTTAAGAGCAATGAGAATTTTCTGATAGCCATATTTTTTCTTCCACATGTCATGAGAGAAAAAAAAATTCCAACACATTAGGGTGGGATGTTGAATGCTAGTGGAGCCTCATTTTGTTTTGTAGGTATTCTAATCTTTCTAAGCTACATTGGGTTGAGAGAATCTCTTGAGAGACCTAAGAGATAAAAGTTGTCAAACTTTGACACAATGGTTCCTAGAAGTTGTGGCACCTAGGAATGTTTGATTTGTGCCTACAAGTAGATGCTAGGCCCATCTAAAATAACCTATCTTTTTTATCGACTCTAGAAATTTTGATCATGCCAACAATGGATACATTCTTGTAAAATGATAATGGTATTTAGTGTAAATTTTCCAATGTTTATGTTTTATCTTCCACACCTCATTACATGAAACAAAATGTTTCAACATGCCAAGATTGATCAATGAATACTATTGGATATCTCTTTTCATTCCCTAGGTCTCCTAATCCTTTTGGACTACATAATATTGTCAAAGTCTCGTAAGAGCCTTAAGATATTTTGTGTCACCAAACCTTTGATGGTTTAATGTTCAATGCACATAATGTAATAATTCATGAAAAATATAATGCTTTGATTTCATGTTGCAAGGAATAGTTTATTCACAACTCAATTATTCAAAAGTATACTTTTTTTACCCTAAAATAAAATGTCTTACAAATAAATAAAATATTATTAATAACTCAGTTAATCAAAGCAAATTATTCATGAAATTATGTCATTTTTGAATCTATTATTTACAACTCAGAAATATATGATAAAACTTGCTCACCTTTACATGTTCAGATATGAAATAATTCTTTTTAATATCTCTATTAATTTTTAAATTAACCTTAAAATTAAAAAATACACAATATATCATCAAAATGTAGATTGAATAGATGAATTTAAATTTGATCTAAATTATATTTAAATTCTCCATGGTGAAAGCTAAATTCTTTAACCACTTGATCTCTATCCCTGATATATAATAGCTTTATTTTGCAAAACACCTGTATTTAAATATTAAAAAAATGTTAATAAAAATTAACAATATCAACTAGAAATAACTTAACATTTGTTCTAAGAAATATGATTGAATATTAAGAATTACTACTTAGAATTATATCTTAGATGCCACCTTAGCAATTATATCCAATTTATCTTCAATGAAAGTAAAATGCTATTGTTGTTCCTTCTACACACATGCCCCACTTGGATTGGGGACCCCCTCTTTGTTTTTCCTTGTGTTGAGTTGGTTCACATTTGCCTCATTTTTTGTGCCCCTATTTTGGACTCAAATTGATCAATATGCATTCAAATTGCAAATTCCACCATGCTTAAGTGAATTACCAAATTTTCTTGAAGTCAGGGGAGTTTGTGAAAATTTTGATGTAGGTCTCCTTGATGTGTAAGCCACGCCCCCTTTTTTTGTCCATAGAGATTTTCTTGTGGGTTTCCATGTGTGGGTCATTGCGTGTAGGATGCTATCTCTGTGGCATTGTTCACTACAACATCCACCTACCATTTTTTCATGTGGACTTCACACCTGTGGCTTTCACCCTTCATTTTTCTATCCTATATGTCACGTGCTTTTCAAAACTCCTACATTTATTGTAGTTTGGATTATAAATAGGAAGGGTTAACTTGTCATTTTCACCTTGCACATTTAAATTTGAAAACCTCTTGTGTAGTTACTAGCGTGAGTAGATTCAATAGTTGAAGTACGCCATCTCCCTCTTCCCTCTGTACGACAATAGGTAGGGTTTACTTCTCATTTCTCTTTACTCCTATGTTTTGAATTTGTCAGTCGCTTAAGGTTTTGAAGAAAAATATTTAGGGGTTGTTTAAGTAGTTGAATATGAGGTATGGTCACCAAATTAGATTCCTGACACTATGTTTGCATTTACCATGGCACCCAAAAGACCAACCCTAGTTTATTAACATTGCTGAGTATAGAGTTGTTGTGGGTTCTTGTTCACGAATGACTACCTCTAAGACACTGTTCAAAATGGCATGAGCATGAACAACCCTTGCACCCCTTGTTCCCACAACCAAGTCCAGGGTGGTCAAAACTATTTGAAGCTTTAAAAATTATAAGAGTTAAAATTCAAAGCCTTTGTAGGTTCCTCCGTGCAGAGTTTCACAGGCGGAAGTCCATTTAGCCCAAGCCATCATTCAATGCCAAAACCCTTACAACCTCTCAACTAGTGGATCCCACTCTAGCCTTTACCATTAGAATGTCAATTAAAATGATAAAAGTGACTAAGTCTCCAAGCCTATGTGGAGTTCTCCTTGCAAGATGTCGTTGGCAGGGAGCCCTCAACCCAAGGCCATTGTTAATGGAAAATCATATACAACTTTCCCACCAGCGAATTTTGTCCCAACCATTTCCACAAACATCAAATTGAGGTAAAACCCAAAACCTCACAATTGTTAAGTCCTTGACTAGTTGCAGGTCCTTTCTTGTGGGTCGCTATAGGTATAAAGCCATTTGATCTCAAACATTGTTTAAACAAAAAATCATAAACAACACCCTGGACCATATGGCTTTCGCCCTTGCACTTTTCACACGCACTTAAAGCCAATCCTTGATGATGTAAGCACCAAATCTAACATTATCATGTTGACCCCCTTGAATGAAAAGTAGAAATTCTAATTCAAGTCGTGATGCGGGTTTCTCCATGCAAAACTCTATTCATGGGACACCGACCTACCAAAACCATTCTCTAACTACCTAACACTCAATGACCTCTATACTTGTGGCACTTGCATGACATATTTTCACACTTCACCAACCAACTAATATTTTGACCGTGGTGACTTAACACAACTCCTGCTTACATTCTTCATGTGCCAAGTTGATGTAATCAAAATTGCTAAGTTTGGGGTCATTGCAGGGATCATAAGGCAGAAAGACGTTGGTGGAATTCCAATGATCATAAGACGTTATTAAACAATGAAACTTAGGTGAACTTCTGGATGACTGCCTCTGCAACATCTTTTCCCGCAAGGCCCGAAAAAGAAAAATCAATCAAGTAAAGTGATCCCAAATGCTTCAACATACATTTTTCACATGACTTAATGGGTTCACATCAAAATGGTTCAATACTCTATCAATGTGGAAATATCCATCCAAAATTCCATTTGCAGGTCTTAGTGTCCTCTAAGTCGTTTCTAACGACATTAACAATGGCGGATTCTGCAAGGTGGAAACCCATAGCTCTTGACCCCCAATGTCATAAATCTTATTAATGATCATAGAATGATCGAATTCCATAGATGTAATGATTTATTTGGGGTATATGGATGCATGTAATAAAATTTTAGCATGATTTAACCAGTGTTTCACTCTTTTGATTTATCAAGGCATTTACTACGCATTCTTTGTGTAGGATTTATGGAGCCATTTGAGAAAACTGACAAGGGAAAGAAGAGTGCAAAAGCTACAAAGGGAGAAAAGGAAAAGGCTAAGATGAAGTATGATTTCCATGGGGTTGAGTGCGCCTCAAAGATTGTCTCATATTTGGATAAGGTGATTGATACAGATTTGGTTCACATAAGCATAGATGAATTCAGACAATGAGTCTTGGTCAGCCCAAAGACTAAAGAGGCTTGGAAGGTAAAGAAAAGTGGGATTGCAAAAGTGGCAGGTTTCCCTCTAGCTCTAATCAACACAAATTTGATCTTTGCATGCAGAGAATTTTACCACCCTCAAACTAAGAGAATAGTTACTGTCTAGACAGATGAGTACTAGCTGATTTGACTCTATGTCAATCAGAAGAAAATTTGGGATCCCTCTATTTGACAAAATGGAAGAGAATAAGAAAGAGTATGCTCATAATGTGTGGAAGGTAGACCCTACCAATTGTAAAAGAAACATAAATTAGACATGGTTGATTGAAGAGGCGTAGTGCCAATAAAGTGCCTCAAAAGCTATATCAGAGCGAATTCGTGAAGGAGGTCAATGACCTCATAAATCTCTTGAGAAGGGTAATGGGACTCCCTACTTACTCAATCTTCAAGGAATGTATGTGGTAATCTATGGAGGAAATCCTCCAAGGTGAAACTAAATTCCATTGGGCCAAAATAATCATTGACAATTTGCACAATCAATTTTTTTTAGTGAATAAGACTAGGGAGTTTTATATGACCTCCTGCATTGTATATCTTTTAGTAGTTACTTTCCCCTACAAAGGGTTGAATTGTGTTGGTGAACTAGGAATGAAGAAAGGGAAAAAACTTGTCTATGATTGTTACCCATAGCTACAATATAGAAATTACAAGAGAGATTACAGGCAAGTCAATGATGCCTTCATAGCGCACATTGTTTGAACTCTATCAAAGGATTACCATAAAAGGATGCATCACACTATGAAGGAATTGGTCAAGAACTTTGGGTACTGGTTTATTCAGTTCCCCAAGTTTACTTACATAAGGGCCAAGGGATTGTTAGGGTTCCCATATCGTCTGCCAAGGTACCCTAGGGATAGAATGATTTTATTGGAATTAACTTGACAATTGCAAATGACCCATTCATTGCTACATGAGTAGCATCATGCTGGGGTCCCATATTGGAAAGAATTTGGTCAAAGAGTGTATTCATGCCTGGCTACCCATTATGCAAAAAAATTAGAAAAGGAGCTTGCAGAATATAATTTGGAATTGCATATAGAGCAAGAAGCCTTGTACCTTCTCAAAAAATTGAGAAATAAAGCTAGAAGACAATATGCCCATAGGCCATATGTTGAAGATTTTTGGGAAAACTGTGATGATGACCATGAGGTTAGGAGAAGGCACTACATGAGAATGACAACCAAATTTTTGAAATCCATTGATCTATTTCTAGTTCTCAACCAAGTGGTTGATGATGAAAACAACCTGGATGGGGGATACAATGCTCTATCCAAAGTGCCCTTGCCAGTGATTGACTGGCTGAACTAGGGGTCATAGACTTAGATACAGTCACCCACCTGGTAGTGTAGAGAACTAAGAAGTGGCTAGATAATCAAGTGGCTCAACTACAGGAACATGGCATGGAATTGACATATGGAGAACTAGATGATGATATTGAAAGTGAAACTAAAAGTGGTGCCAGTGTGGGATCTGTGGAGGAGGCTCCAAAGTTTCCACTGGTTACTTAGTCAAAGAAAAGAAAGGATACGCCAGAGTAGCAAGCCAAGAAAAAAGTGTATACCAGAAAGGTAGTTGAGGGGAAAAGACCGCCTAAGAATACCAAGAGAATAGGAACCTTTGTTCCTAATATACCTACCATTCAAGAAGAAGAGTCCTTTCCCTCAGAGGAAGAAGCACTGCCACAATCACCTCCACACATCACTTCCCCACTCCCAACTACCACCACCGCACCAACTCCTCCTATTCCACTGTCATTGTCTGTATCATCTTTGGCCATTGTGGATATCTTTTTCCACCTCACCTCTACTTCCCCAACTGATCCTGTGGTCATGGTTAATTCCTCATCATCAACGTCCTCTCCTCTATTGTCTTCCTCGCTTCTACACCCATTTCCTACTTTCTCCACCCTGCCATCCTCTATGCCCACCACCTCTATGGCACCTATTTCCTTTCCCAAAACCTTTGTCTCTTATTTGCAAAACATGCCACCTCAAATTTCAAAAATTATTAGCTCCTCAAGCTAAATTATTTATGGCTCAACTTTTTGCTTCATTGCCTATCCCTAAACCTCCTATCGAGCCACCCAAGATGGAAGCCACAATGCAAAAATTTGAGGAAATGGGGAGGCGAAGTGAGGAGAAACTTACAAAAATAAATGATATTTCCGAGGAGCTTGAAGATTCAGACTGTGATAATTATCATGAACATGTTGAGGAGGGTCGAAGGATTGCTGATTTAGATGAAGTCGCTTCAGATGAAGAAGGGAAACAAATACACAAAGATGAAGATATGATTAAGTTTGACACACATTATGATGTGGTAAACTCTGATTAGGAGCCTAAGAATGAACAACATGAAGAGAATGATGAAAAAGAGGCAAGTAGAAAGGAGCATCACTGTAAGGAAGAAAGAGATAACCCCAAGATTAATATCATGCCTAAAGAAGATGTGGAGAGAAATGATGAATTCCCAAAAGTCAACCAAGATGAGGGCCTATAGGATAAAGAAGTGCCTTAGGAGAGAGAGAAAGATAAAGAGAAGAAAAGTGATGATGAACAGAAAGATGAGCTAGCCCAAGAGGAAGAAAATACTGATGAAAGAAATTTAATATTCATTGGGATTGATGAAGGAAAGATGATAATGCAAGAAGGGTAGGATAATGAAGAAGAGAACATGGAGGATGCTCCCAGGCATGAGGGGGAAGAGCCTCAAAAGAATTAAGAGGATACAAATGATGAAGTGAACACTACATCCCTTGACCAACAAATAGAGATCCCCTCTTGGTTGGAGCAACAACTGAAGAGCAAGGCCCCTATGCTTCCATATCCAAAGACACAGTTGGAAGCCATACTAGCTCAAGCTCAATTAAAGACAAGGGAAAAGAAGAAGCCCAAGATTAAGTCCCACATCACAACAGATGCGTTGGGCTCTTGCATAATCCAATTGCCAACCCCGACTGCAAATAAGGATGTAGGCACTATACAAGCCAAAGATTATTAGGTGACGACCATCAATCTAGGTCTTGCCTCTAGAGCCCAATAAATTGATGTTGATTCCAAGGGTCTGTTACTACAATACAACAATTGGACAAAGAGAAAGCCATGAAGGAAGAGTATAAGGCATAGGTAGCAGAGTTGACTACCTTTATACAGTAATGTACAACATTCAAAGAAGAGGCTCTAGTAGAATCCCTAGCGCCTGCCCTGTTATCAAAAGAAGAAATTAATAAAATGGAAAGAATGAAAACTTGGACCAAGTCTACATTGGAATAGTTCAAAAGGGTAAAAAACATAAGAAATAAGGCTATTCACTACATAGTCAAAATGCACAACCATTTTTTGATCTTGAAAATGGAGATTGAGGAGGCAAATGCATGTAAATATTTTCTTGATCTTTACAACAAGACATGCCCCAAAGTGAAGAGCATTTTGAAGCTATCTGCAGAAGTTTGGGAGAAAGAGTTGGCTCTACCAAAGGAAGATCACTAGCTACTTGAAGCTTGGTTAATTAATTTTGAATTCAGAAAGGGGTTTCTAGAGAAATTTGTGACTGAATTGGATGCTATTTTTTCCCATGTTGTTTCCCACTTGACCAAGAGTGATGAACTCTTAGGATTGTTGAAAGGAGCCAAGATCCTAGCCCAAGAATTGGATTGTGAATCTATAAAGTGTGAATTCTAAAAGAAAATGAAATAGGGAACTAGTGACACTCTAATGGAGGGCTTTATGGATTTTGTCACATGAGATTTCTCACAAATGGAACAAATGATTTAGTTAGGAGATACGTGCGTAAATCATCATTATGAAATGATGGAGGAATTCAAAATGATCGCCTTCAACATCACCAAATTTGACTTCCTAAACCATGAAAAGCTCTTGGCAGTTCTGAAGAAGTTTGTTCAATATTTTATTTTGCAGTAGGATGCTAGAAATATTATAATAAAAGTGAAATACTTGTAGTTTCTAGCTAAAGGAAAAAGTAGCTAAAAGAAAAAATTAGCTATAGGACAAATTGGCTAAAAGATAAAATAGGGAAACAACAAATAGTAGCCAATTTTATATTGTAAAATTTTATACTTATATTGGGTGATGTGAAAACCCTAAGTTGAAATGAATCTAAGCCATTATTTGAAAATCAATCTTAGCCATTCATTTAGCTTTTGGAAAAATATAAATAGGGGCATCCTCTCATTTTCAAAGGGAGAGATGAGTTGTTGTAAAAGATAAATTCTGTAGCAATATATAAGAAAAGCATTGAAAGTTGATGGTTTCTTTGTGTATTGCTCTTTATGTGTGCATGATTCAGCCTCCATATATTGTTTCAACTTAATTTACTTAGTGTTTAGTTTATTTCCATCTTTTTAGTTAGTGAACTACATTAATGGTGACTATGTGTTACAATATTTGATGCATTTCCAACTCATGCTTTTAGTGATTTATTGATGATAAGTTACTGTGTAAAGCTAGTTTGAGCTCATTTATTTTCTGCACTCAAGTTCAACTACATGTTCATGCTTAATGGGTGAATGTTGCACTCTAAAAATCTGCAAAGAACCTTATAAGATGACACTAATTTTATGATACTGTAGATTGCTCTTGGTTAAGAAAAAATGAGTTTTTTCACACATCATCAACTGAGTTTTTTCATGCACTACCATGACCTGACATTTGAGAGACCTTGGGGTGATTTTTTGAAACTTAGTTGCAAATTATTACCTTTCAAGAGAGAAATTACACTTGTGTTTTGTTTGTGTTAAGAAGTGAAAGAACACCCATCAACAAAAATTGGGCTAGAAGGAGGGCTTTGGGAGGAAGCTAGATCGAATATGGTCATTCTCTCCACAAAGATTCTATAGGGTAATCAGATCCACACCAGATAAAGGAGAGTTTCAAGAACTAAAGAACCCAACCAAGGCTAGGAGAGCCAAGAAAGGGGAAGCTTCAACATCAACACCACCCACTCAACCTCCATCTCCTCCATCTCCATCATCTCCTTTATTTAGACCAGCTACTTCTCTATTCACCAGCTACATCCAAACCATTATAACCACCATATCTTAGCCACAAGTTGCTACAACTCAACCATTACCATCCCCACCTCCAAAAATGGCTTGGTTGGGCAACAACCCCTCGCCATTGTCCTTTAATGACTACCATGTTATTCCAATGAATCTAGAACATTTCTACTCTAAATTCTACACCAATGATCCTCAGAGGATAGCTGAAGAATACATCAAAATATTTCAAAGTACCCTTAAGGAAAAACAAATTGAACATGAGGATGTTGCTTGCAGATTCTTCCCATATTCATTAGGAGAGGAAGAATTTTATTGGTACATTCATTTTTCTACAGGATCCATCACCTCTTGGGATGTCATGAAAAGCACATTTCTACAAAAAATTAAAGTTCTAGTGAACCCCATCGAATTATACCAGTAGTTCATGCTCGTCATGAGGGAAGTTAATGAACCAATCAGCTTCTTCAACAACAAATTTCATTGAGCATATATGAGATTACAACCACCCTAATATGTGGTTGATGATGCTTCAACAAGAGTAGTATACTATTCTGCCTTAGATAATCTCACCTCAACCTTAGTCAAGCAAATGTATCAACCTCCTACAGGTTTGGTAGATGCCTATGTAGAAGTAGTTAAGGTGAGCATGTATTTGGGATAGCATTTGGCTAGTCCACTACCCTCATTGAGACCTACTACAAATCTCGAACAAGTCCATGAGCTTAGTAATGCCTTAGCCAATCAAACTCCATTAATGAATTAGGTTGCTCAGCTACCTATTGTGCCACATCTAGGACCTCCACTGAATCGGGCTCCATCAACACCCAGTTATCTACAAAATTCAAATTAGCAGACTTATCTACAATAGCCCAACATACCTTCATACTTGCAGAACTTTGAGGTTTCAACTACTCAGTCAAATTTGTCTACAACACGCCCTATTTTTCTCTAGAATTATGTGCTAACACAAATAAATTCAGATAAGGAACAAATTGATGAATTAGTCGAGCAAGTAAAGAAGCTGATCATTGAGGTTACTCACTTGAGAAACTAGAAAAATTAGCCACAAGCATCTCAAAGAACCATTCAAGCCAACTACCATAGAGACAATGGTGATTCAGGTCCATCTTTAGGGCAGAACTATGAATGAGATCAGAATTTTTGGCAAAGCTTTAAAAGAAGGTAACCCCAAAGGAAGAATTGAACATGGAATATGAGAACCAATAATGGAGGGGTGTCCACACCACTCAACCTGCCTAACAGTGTAGATAAATTGGTAAGCGGGGTATACTTGGTTGAGGAAACATTATCCAGGTGGTGTAGAATCCATCAAACCAACAGGAATTCTGAGCTTGAATTTTTGGAGTTTCAAACTACTATTGCAATCTTTCAAGTGGAGGTGAAAAACATTGTTGATAATTTGGGCTACTAAGAAATAGTACCCTAAGAGCCATATGATTCAATCTTGGTGGTCAACCAAATGCCATTCCCTCAAGGTGATAAGAAAAAACCCAAGGAGTCTGTAGAAAAGGGGGGTGAAGCAAACGAGGTATATAACAAAGGAACTCTATCTCAGATGTTTGACTTAATAGATAATGGTCCCAAAGATGAGGAAGAAAAAGAAGAGGAGGAGGTTCACATGTTCCACCAACACCCAACCCCTTATAACTTGAAGAATAGACAAGTTGGTGGTCCTTTTATGACTTCCATACCACCAAATAATTTTAACATGCCACCTAATCCAAATGCTAGCAATAACACGCCTTACCCCAAAGTGCCTGATCAATACTCCAATAGGAATAGGCAACCTAATCCCACCAAAGAACTCACATATTTGGTGCAGGAGCACCTAGGAGGCATTTGGAAACACTAAGAAAAATTTGGAAGCCTAGGAAGAATTTTGTGATTTTGATGTTTAAGGTCATGTTGACCATTTAGTTTTGAGTTGTGAGGTGTTAGAATATGTTAGAAGGAAGGTTTCTTTAGTAGTTCAAGGTAGATTGGATGAGGTTCACAACTTGTTTCTTTTAGGTTTCACTAGGTGTTAGAAATAAAGCCCAAAAATGTTGCATTTATGCAATTTTTGGCCTAATGTGGTGGTTATATCCGACCAAGAGATGAAGTAACCATTTGATGAACCTTTATAAGGTGGATTTTGAGTTGGAGTAGAGGTTAGAATCATTGGAGTTTGTAATCAGTTTGGAAAACAAGAAAACAGTGATATTTTGTTGTGCATTTCCCTATTTTATTCCTGTTTCTGATTTAGCAGATTAATGGATTCTTGAAGGTATTTTTGTACAGTTTAGAATGTGGTGAAATTGTCTTTGAATCATTGTTTGGGCAGTAGATATCAGGTTGTTCATTTCCAAGTTTCCTTGTAAAAACTTTGTTCTTTATTCAATTGTTGTTTTGACTGGTAAACTGTAAAACAATGGGGTTTTAGTTTACATTTCCACCGTACTTGGAGTATGGGCTTGTGGAAAGTGTGGCTAGGCCCCATGTCTATATATAGCTTAGTAATAGGAGTCTACAGGAGACAAGGTATCATGGGAAAGGTCTCTTCCTAGGCGAGCTTGGCTATGCCCGGTTAGGAAAGACAAGTGCAAAATAGACACTAACGTTGCAGGGGTGTCTACTTCCTGGCATCTCAGGGTGTGTGGTGGTTGCAGGAGGCCTTACAAAGGCTTGGCAGGAAGCAAGAGATCTCACCAATCCATTTGGTGATTGAAATAAGCAAACAGTTCACTGTGTATTCAAGAAATGGCCTAAAAAGCCCTAATTCTCACAAAATCAGGGTTACGCCTGTGTACGGACTGAGAAAGCCTGAAACCTCAAAAATCCTTGAGAGGTTAGAAAATGAACTAGGGTCTCAGAAGTAAGTTTGTGGTGTTCATTAGTCAGATAGGAGATTTAGCCTATTCTCTCAGGTTAAGAGGCCTAATAGGGGCTCAAGGGCTAGTAGCCCTTCTTAAACCCTAGAATAGGGTTTGGTGGAAGCGATGAGGAATTGAAGCCTTGTGATTGATCAAGAACCATAGAGGGATGGTTTTGAAGCTATAGAAGACACCACACCGCATCAAGTTAGTGAAGCATTTGAGGGATAGCTAGTCTTTAGGAAGATTAAGGCTAAGGAGAGAAAGAGAGAAGGAATACCAAGATTGGATTGGTTAGGGGAAATGAAGATGATAGTAGGGTTGGCCAGGAGAACCGGGGTGCCTAACAAGCATTAGGGCCTATAGGTTAAGAAGGTGGAGAGTGACACCAAAGGGTTTCCAAGTTGAGACCCAAAGCATGGGACAATGAGTGTCTCATCCAACCCTACCCTATCAATATTGATCTTGCCAAAGGCAATCCATCTGAGGTAGATGTTTGTGTTGCCAAAAAGTGTATACTTTTCTTGATTTGGGAATAATTAGCAACAAACTAGACTCCATGAGGCCTTGATTTCATTTTGTGAGGTGTTTTACGCATCCAAACTAGGTCTTGGACCCTTGCAAACTGAATAAATTGCATTTAACGATGTCTTGTGAAGGTGTTGTAAAGTGTTGTAATAGACTTTCATGCCTCTCTAGACTTAATGAACCTATCTTTCCCCTAATATAACATTGTAAAATATATTTAAATACATCCTCACATTAATCTAGAAGGCTTGTGAATTAAACTTAACTCTAATCTAGTGTTCTAATGTGTCTTACACATTCACATTGGATGTTGTGCCTCTTTAGGCTATGTGGACCTCATTTTAATGATGTAAAGTGTATTTAATCATAATTTCACATTGAACTTTGTGTCCCTAGCCCTAATTAACTTTTACATCATCATAAATAGGCCCCTATTGCCCCATATTCTGCATCCCAAGGAATAATTTGATCAAATACCTGATGAAATCAACATAAGAACTGAAATTCCTCATTCTCCAACATTCCAGCTATCGAAAGGGACCCTCTAGGAATAAGTTTCCCATCTGGGTGAATGAGTCCCTGTCAGGTGGGACTAAGTCACCCACCATGGCGATTTAGTCCAATTTGGCCTATTTTCGAGGTTTGAGTAGGAAAATTTGGAATTTAAGTTTATACTTCCTTCATGTCGGCCTTAGGGATCCAATTAATGGGAAAATAAGGTGATTTTCCTATAAATATAAGCCTATAAGCCCTAATTCATAAGAATCTTAACCTAATCATTTCATTCATCATTTATCTTCTCTCTCAAGTCAAGCAAGCTGGGGTTTTAGCATTATAAGTCATCAAGATAGCATTTTTCAGACATTCAAGGGTAGAATATTCACTATTACTGCAGAAATTCAAGATCAATCATCATGGAAAGGTATTAACTCCATTGTTTCATGCTTCATCACATTCTTTCTTCATTTTGGTTTAATTACCTAGAAAGGGGTTTGACCAAGGCAAACCCCCATGCCCTAACAATCAATAGTTTCTACTTCTCTCTTTGTGTGTTTGCAAATTTAGGCACTTTGAGGGTTTGAAGATCATTGAAGATGAGGTTGAAGAATTTTTGAAGACCTCTCCTTGATTGCAAAGCCAAAATATCCATTAAAATTCACTTTCAGGCCTGAAAATTAAAGTTTTAGAAGCAAACACCTTTCAAGAAATGAAGTATCGATCGAGGGCTTCCGTTTCCACTTTCGAATTTTCAAAAATTTAGAAGTGGACTAAGTTGCCAATAGTGGTAACTTAGTCACATTGAACCTATTTTTTAGAGGTTTCTGTAGATTTGGATACCCATTTGGATGAAATGGGTTTTGGAGCAGTTTTTCCAGATCTAGGACTAAGTCACCCAGATTGGCACAAGTGTCCTAGTTGACTTCTACCTCAATTTTAATAGGATTCCAGACCTTCATGCCATCCTTTTTTAGCCTCCAGGTGCACCTCTCTAGTTTCATTAAGTTCTGTTATAGTTTACTTGCATATTTAGTTCATTTTGCATAGCACATTGTGTTTTCAAACATTCTACATTTCCTTAGTTTTTCATTCATAATTTATCTTCTTTATCAATTTATAGCCTTAGGAACAATCTCCCTTGATATATTTCAACCTTTATTGCATTGGAATCTCATAGAATTGTTCTTGAGTGTGAACTTTGCAAAATCAGATTCATCTTCCTTCATTCCCCTTTCATGTGTGGATAAGATAAGTTGTGACTCCATTTCCATTGTCCACAATGTTGAAAAAATGGGAGAGTATGTGGTAGAAGAATTAAATAAGGTGAAAGTGAGCTGGTTAGCTTTTGAATTGCTAAGAGTACCCACTATTTGGAATTCCTTCTTTCGATCACTAAATGGGATTGCATCATCAAAACCATCCCAAGATGTAGTAGCCAAGAGGGTCACATTGGAAACCTCTAACAACGAGTCAATAATTAGAGAAATTATGGGGAAGAAGCTTGATCAACATCCTAATAAGGACCAACAATTGGATAAGAAACTAACCAAGGAACAAAATACAATGCAAACAAAGGATAAAGGAAATGAAAAGGATAAGGCTCAGGTAGTTGAAGCTTCCACCACTGTAGGCTTGTTCCAAGGAAGGCTAGAGACTCCTCCTTTCTTGCTAACCATTTGTGTGTTTGGAAAAAAATTGCACAACTGCCCACTAGATTCTAGGGCCTCAACAAACATCATGCCATTTGCAGTATGCAAAGCGTTGGGTATAAATCCTACCCCATCCAAAAGGAAGGTAAATCAACTAGATAAGATTGAGGTAAATGTAGTGGGGGAGTTAAAAAAATCCCAATGCAGGTGGTAGCAGACCCAAGAGTGTAGTAGGTCATTGATATCCAAGTTGTAGACATCCTCGATACTTATGATATCATATTAGGAAGATATTTCACTTGTGCTCTCAATGGTTATACCTCAATTGATTATTCACATATGTGGCTACCTTGGAAGGGGCTTCCTAATTAGATCCGAATTGAACATGAGCCTAGGATGAGATTTATGATAACTGAGTACAACAAGATGAATGAAGTGTTGTTCATAGAAACAAAATTGGGGAATTATCTCCCATATGAAGGCGAAGAAGAGGAGGCAGAAGAAGTTCTTGTGTTGTGTGATGCCTCTCCCAACATGACTACCCATCCTAGTATCACAAAAGCATCAAGATTGAATATGATAATGAATATTTTCAAGAAGATGACAGGTTGGGGTTATTTGATGGCTTCCAAGAGTTCATGTAGAAGTGTATGCAAGATCAGCTTAGTCTACGAGCTAGAATGGATTTCAAGGAGCTATTGCTTCCTAGCTAGTGTAGAATACATGACATGTCTCATTCTTAGTTCGAGTGTTGTATTTTTCAAATAGTGGTAGATCACATTAAGAGGAAGATCACTTTGGTAGAAGTTTTGAAGGGGTAGAAAGATTAAAACTAGTTTGAATGCAAATAGCCCGAGGGTGAAGGACTGGATGCATTACCCGAAAATGAGGTATGCTCTATCGACTCCAAAGGAGGATGCCCTTCCAAGTTTTGGAAATTGTGCTTCAATGGATCCAAATCCAAGCAAGGAGTGAGAGTAGGCTTTGAATTAATTAGTCCATTGAGTAAGACTTTCTTTGCTGCACATAGATTGTAATTTTATTGTACTAATAATGTAGCAGAGTATGAGGCACTAGTGCATGGGTTACATATGGAATTATGAAAAGGGTTAAAATGTTGCAATTATTTGGGGATTCAGAGCTGGTCATCAAACAAGTCAAAAAAATTTACTCATTCCATGATTGAAGGTTAGCTAACTATAGGAATAGGGTGTGGGATCTGATAGAGGGGTTTGATGCATTTAATATCTAGTTGATTCCCTGAACAAAAAACCAAATTGATGATGCATTAGCATAATCAACCAACACCTTGCAACCTTTTTCATTAACTGGCCTAAAGAAATTCATAGTAGAAATCACCCCCACCTCGTTAGTGCCATATAACATGACTAATTTCTAGGTGTTTGAGGATGAAAAGCATATCCTAAAATTCATTACCAACTCAGATGTGTTTTTTTCTCAGATTATAGATGAAGTAGAGCCTAAGGAAGTAGAGCTTGATATAGAAGGGTCATTAACTTGAAGACCAACACAATACCTAGAGCTATGGTTCAGTTAGAAAGGATATTTGACCTTGACCATATAAGGGATTGATACCAATAGACCAAGAAGGACTCCATAGATAGTTAATGTGATGCACATAATCTAGGTATTGTAGAAAATGTAAAGAACATTTTTATCGACAAGGTCTATACTTTGGAAGAAAGGAAAGGAATAATTGATGCACTACGAACATACCATGATGTGATAGCTTGGGGCTATGAGGACCTCAAGACGTACAATATTTCAATCATCACTCACACTATCCCCCTCAAACTAGATGCAAAGCACTTTAAGCAGCAACAACATCCAATCAATGCACTGTTGAAACCCATTATTTTTAAAGAAGTGAAGAAGTTGTTGTCCACACATATTATTTTTCCTATTTTGGCATTCCACTTGGGTAGCCAATTTGGTTCCAATCCGAAAGAAGAATAGAAATTTGAATCGAGCCTCAAAAAAGGATAACTATCCAGTAGCTTCCCTAGATGAAGGATTACATATCATCAACGACTCTCAGATGATTACTTTCCTCAATGTCTACTTGAGCTACAATCAAGTGATGGTGTAGTATGAGGATAGGCACAAGACTGCGTTCACTACCAAATGGGGTACATTTGCATATAGAAGGATTCCTTTTAGCTTAATCAACACGGGGGTGATGTTTTAGCATGCTATGGATATTGCTTTCAAGGATCTCATTGGTAAATGTATTTTCATCTATATGGATGATCTCATGGTGTTCTTAAAAAAGGGAGGAGATCATGTCTCTGATTTGTGCAAAGTGTTCTAGAAGTGCAGGGAGTTTTCCATCTCATTAAATCCAAAGAAGTGTATCTTTGGAGTAACTAAGGGAAAATTTCTAGGGAATGTAATCTCACAGAATGGCATATCAATTGAATTGGAACACATTCAGGCTATCTTAAAGATTCAACCCCCTAGAAGAAAGAAGGAAATGAAGTCCTTCTTTGGGAAGATTAACTTTGTCAGGAAGTTTATTACAAGGTTTGTTGAGATCATGAAACCGCTAAATGCTATGCTCAAGTAGGACGCTAAGGTCGAATGGAAACCAAAGGCCAAGTAGGATTTTGTGGAAATAAAGAGAGCCATCACAAATTCTCCCATCTTAGTGAGCCCCGATTATTCAAATCCATTCTATGTATACTTGTTCACCTCAGATCACTCGTGTGCCTGCATGCTGACGCAGAAAGACAACAAAGGAAGTGAACATCCTATTTCTTTCATGAGTGCTCCATTGAAGGATGTTGAATTGTGCTACCCCAGTGTTGAAAAGTAGGCTTATGCTCTGGTCTATGGTGTCAAGAAGTTTAGGCACTACATCCTAAGGAATAAGGTATTTGCTATTGTCCCAGAACCAACTATTAAGATATTGTTGATGCAAAATGATCTAGGGGAAAGGCGAGCAAAGTGAGTTACATTGCTACAGGAGTATGATATGGAGATACAACCAATGAAGTTGGTTCGAAGTCAGGCTCTCACATGCACAATGGCATAAATAGATCTAGAACTCACTACCCAACAGTACAACTTGGAGGATCTCTCCAGATGATTGGTATGATGACATTGTATATTATTTGTTGAACCACAAGTGCTTGTCACACCTAAAAGGAGTCCAAAAATGATTCCTACATCTAAAGAGTGGTAGTTATATGATGAAGGGTGCCATGTTGTACAAGAGGAATCATGATGGAATTTACCTTTGATGCCTCGAGAAGGTTGAAGCTGCTGAAGTGCTTAGGGAATTTCATGAAAATTTTAGAACAAGGCATGGATCGGGTCCTTCAGCAACCCACCAGATCCTATGAGCCAGATACTACTGGATGAAACTGTTCAAAGATGCTCACAACCATGTTTGGTCCTATCATGTTTGCTAGACTGCTGCCACATGTGAGAGGTATGCTGTTGTTCCACTACAACTGGTTGCCAAGGTAAGGCCATTCACCCAGTAGGGACTAGATTTCATTGGTCTGATCAACCCACCATATTCTGTGGGACACAGGTACATTCTAACCACAATTGATTATTGTACTAGATGGACAAAGGTTGTTTCTTGTAGACAATGTACAACAGAGGTAGTGATTAATTTTCTTGAAAGTTACATTATCAATCATTTTGGGTGCCCTTTTTCCTTAGTATGTGATAATGGTTTGACCTTTGCTTCTCTCAAATTTGTGGATTGGGCTTTTGATTATGGAATTTTGCTGAAATTATCATCAAACTACTATCCATAGGGTAATGGGTTAGCTTAATCCACTAACAAAAAATTGTTGACTATCATCTGCAAGCTACTAGATAAGAACCTAAAGGATTGACACACCCAGTTACGGTTTTCTCTATGGGTAGATCATACCTAACATAAGGTAGCCTTAGGAAATTACACATACCACCTGGTTTATGGCTTGGAACCCATTTTCCTGATTCACCTTAAGATTCCCACACTAAAATTTATCAACACCTACTATGAGGAGGGAGAAAATCTTGAAGCTCATCTAGCTGAACTGTTCCACCAGGAAGAAAAATGAGATGAAGTTGTAGAAAATTTTGCCAAACATTAGGGCATAGTTAAACAATGGTTCGATTGTAAAGCCAGAGTCAAGGCCTTTAGAATTGTGGACCTAGTGCTATATTGGGATAAGGCCCATGGGAAGAAAGGATGACATGATAAATTTGAAAAGCTTTGGCATGGCCCCTTTTAGATTTTTAAAATCCTAGGAGATAATGCCTTCTACCTGAAGACCTTTATTGGAGAAGATGTCCCATTTCCAGTCAACAGGAAATACTTGAAGCATTATTTCCTTGCCTAAGCTGTTCTAGCTCACTCTTGTACATAGTTAGAGTAGGTGTTTTTCTTTGTGTTTTGTTTTCCTTTGCTTCCACTTATTTTGTTGGCTTTTTTTTTGTTGAGGGTGTTGTTTGGTCTTGATGTGGTGGTTGTGCTTGGCCTAGTCAAAGGGTTCACTTTGTTGTGTGTTCACATTTGTTATGTGGATAAGAATTCATCAGTTATCAAGGATTTTTTGTTTGCTTCCGTGAATCAAGTTTCATCAACTGAACCCTCGCTTGACCTAGAAGGAAACCCTTGTCTGAATCATTTCACATTTATCTCAGACCTCATACAACACATATCTTTAATTCTCCTAATGGGCTATATGATAGTCATCATGAGGCCTTGATAAGTAAAAAATCCTAAATCTACTTCAGTGACCACTGCAATATCCAATCCTCGCTATAAGCTTCATGGCTTATTCAGTTGAGCAAGAAAGCACAAAATAAAAGAGAAAAAGGAAAATAAAAACATTGAAAAACAAGAAACTGTGTGGGTGTGCGAACAACTCTATTGGGGCTATGGATGCCCAGTTGGCAATAGAGAAATGTTCGTGGGGATGGCAATGCAAACCTCATCGGGGCTATGGACGCCTGACTGACAACGGGGCAATGTCCAAGTTAATTTTGGAGTTAGATTGCGTACATAGGTTGTCTTGGTTGATTGATCACCCACCGAGCTATAGTTTCTGAGGGAGGGAAATTTACTCATTATGCACACACATATCTGAGATTCCTATGACTTGATATAATTAAGGATTTTATTCTCCTTTGAGCCTCGAGTTCACCTGATGGTGCTTGGATTCTGGTCTGCAAAACCATATATTTTGGGTTTTAGATGAATCCTTATCCTTGGAATGCTTGGGAGCATTCCCCAATAGAGTTACCATTTATTGTTCCTTCTACACACACATCCCGCTTGGATTGGGGACCACCTCTTTGTTTTTCCTTATGCCATGTTGGTTCACATTTGCCTCTTTTTTGTGCCCTTGTTTTTGGACCCAAATTGATCAATATGCCTTGAAACCGCAAATTCCACCATGCCTAAGTGAATTACCAAAGTTTCTTGAAGTTAGGGGAGTTTGTAGAAATTTTAATCCCAGTCTCCTTGATGTGGAAGTTGCGCCCCATTTTTCCATTTGCGAAGATTTTCTTGTGGGTCTTTGTGTGTGGGTCATCATGTGTAGGACACCTTCTTTGTGGTGCTATTCACTACAACATCCACCTACCATTTTTCTACGTGGAATTCACACTCACAACTTTTGCCCTTTTTTTTCCTTGTATGTCATGCACCTTTTGAAACTCTTGCATTTATTGCTCACATTTATGATGGTTTGGCTTATAAATAGGAAGGGTTAACCTATCATTTTTACCTCGCACATTTGAATTTGAAAACCTCTTGAGAAGCTACTAGCATGAGTGGATTCAATAGTCAAAGCATCATCTCCCTCTTCCCTCCGCGTGATAGTAGGTAGGGTTTACTTCCTATTTCTCTTCATTCCTATGTTTTTAATTTGTTAGGAGCTTAGGATTTTGAAGCAGAATATTTAGGGGCTATTTAAATAGTTGAACATGAGGCATGGTAAATAAATTGAATTCTTGACACTGTTTTCACATTCACTATAATGCCCAAAAGAAAAACCCTATTTTATTAACATTGCTGAGTATAAAGTTGTTGCAGGTTCTTGTTCATGGATGACAACCTCTAAGATGTCATTCAAAATGGTATGAGCATGAGTGGACCTCACACCCCTTGTTCCCACAACTGTCTGAGGTGGTCAAAACTGTTGGAAGTTTTAAATATGATAAGAGTTAAAATTTAAAGCTTTTGTGGGTTTCTTTGTGTGAAGTTCCACTGGTGGAAGTCCATTCATCCCAAGCTGTCATTCAACACCAAAACCCTAACGACCTCCTAACTAGTGGGTCATGCTCTAGCTATTGTCATTAGCATGTTGATTAAAATGATCAAAGTGACTAATTCTTCGAGGCTATGAAAATTTCTCCTTGGGGGATGCCATTGGCCAGAAGCCCTTGACCCAAGGTTGTTGTTAGTGAAAAATAATACACAAATTTCCAACGGTGACTTCTGCCCCAGTCGAAGGTAAAACCCAAAACCTTGCAATCGTTAAATCCTTGACTAGTTGTAGGTCCTTTCTTGTGGGTCACTGTAGGTGTAAATCCGTTCGACCTTAGACATTGTTTAAATGATAAATCATAGATAAAATGCTCCTAGTTGGTAGCTTCTACCCTAGACTTTTCACATGCACTTAAAGCCAATCCCTGATGATGTAAGCACCAAATCTAACATTATCATGTTGACCCCCTTGAAAGAAAAGTGGAAATTCTAAGTCAAGTCGTGATGTGAGTTTCTTCATGTGGAAATTTGTTCGCGGGATGCCAACCTACAAAAACCATTCCCTAACTATCTAACACTTGACAACCTCTCTACCTGTGACACCTACATGACATGTTTCCATACTTCACCAACTGACTAATATTTTGAGCATGGTGACTTAACATGACTCCTACTTACATTCTTCATGTGCTAAGTTGATGTAACTCAAAATTGCTGAGTTTGGGGTCTTTGTGGGGATCAGAAAGAAAAAAGATGTTGGTGGAATTCCAACAATCATAAGGCATTATTAAACAATGAAACTTAGGTGGCCTTTTAGATGACTGCCTCCACAATGCCTTTTCCCAAATGACCCGAAAAAGAAAATTCAATCAAGTAAAGTGATCTCAAATGCTTCAACATATATTTTGCATGTGACTTAATGGGTTCACATCAAAATGGTTCAACACTCTGTCAATACGAAAATATCCCTCCAAAATTTTGTTGCAAGTCTCAGTGTCCTATGAGCTATTTTGTAATGACATTAACTTTGGTGGCTTTCACAAGGTGGAAACTCGCATCTCCTAACCCAAAAAGTCATAAATCTTGTAAGCGATCACAAAATGATGGATTTTCATAAACGTAATGATTTTTTTGGGGTATATGATGCATGTAATGAAATTTTAGCATGATTTAACTAGCACTTCACTCTTTTGATTTATCAAGGAATTTACTATGCATTCTTTGTGTAGGATTTATGGAACTAGCTGAGAAAACTGACAAGAGAAAGAAGAGTGCAAAAGCTACAAAGGGAGAAAAAGAAAAGGCTAAGATGAAGTACGAGTTCCATGGGGTTGAGTACACCTGAAAGATTGTCTCGCAATGGGATAAGATGATGGATACAAATTTGGGTCACATAAGCATGGAAGAATTCAGACAATAGGTCTTGGTCAGCCCAAAGACTAAAGAGGCTTGGAAGGTAAAGAAAAGTGGGATTGCAAAAGCGACAAGTTTCCCTCTAGCTCTAATCAATCCAGATTTGATCTTTGCATGTAGAGAATATTACCACCCAAAAACTAGGAGAATAGTTACTGTTGATGGACGTGTGTTGGATGATTTGAATCTTATGCGAATCGGAAGAAAATTTGGGATCCCTCTATTTGAAAAGATGGAAGAGACTAGGAAAGAGTATGATCATAATGTGTGGAAGGTAGACCCTACTAGTTGTAAAAGAACCATAAATCGAACATGGTTGATTGAAAAGAGGGATAGTGCCAATAAAGTGCCTCAAAAGCTATATCAGAGCGAATTTGTGGAGGTCAACGACCTTGTAACACTCTTGAGAAAGGTAATGGGACTCCCTAATTCTTCAATCTTTGAGGAATGGATGTGGTACTTTGTGGAGGAAATCCTCCAAGATGAAACTAAATTCCATTGGGCCAAAATAATCAATGACAATTTGCACAATCTGTTTGTTTTAGTGAAGGAGACTAGGGAGTTTTATATGACCTCCTAAATTGTATATCTTTTGGTAGTTACTTTCCCCTACAAAGGGTTGAAGTGTGTTGGTGAACTGGGAACAAAGAAAAGGAAAAATCTCATTTATGATTGTTACCCATAGCTACAATTAAGAAATTACAAGAGAGATTATATGCAGGTCAATGATGCCTTCATAATGCACATTGTTCAAACTCTATCAAAGGATTACCATAACAGGATGTCTCACAGTGTGAAGGAATTGGTGAAGAACTTTGGGTACTAGTTTATTCAGTTCCCCAAGTTTACTTATAGAAGGGATGAAGGATTCTTAGGGTTCTGATATCATTTGCCAAGGTACCTAGGGATAGATTGATTTTATTTGAATTGACTCGACAATTGTAAATGGTCCATTCATTGTTGTATGAGAAGCACCATTGGGGGTTCCCATACCCATAGTATTTATTCAAGGAGTGTATTCATTCCTGACTACCCCTTGTGCAAAAAAATCAGAAAAAGAGCTTGCATAATACAATTTAGAATTGCATACAAAGCAAGGAGGATTAGACCCTCTTAGAAAATTGAGAAAGAAGGTTGGAAGACAATATGCCCATAGGCCGCATGTTGAAGATATTTTGGAAACTATGATGATGACCATGAGGTTAGGAGAAGGCACTACATGAGAATGACAACCAAACTTGTGAAATCCATTGATCTATTTTTGGTTCTTGACCAAGTGGTCGATGATGAAAACACCCTAGATGAGGGATATGATGCTCTAGCCAAAGTGCCCTTTACAGTGATTGACTGGATTGAACCAAAGGTCATAGACTTAGATATGGTCACTCACCCAGTAGAGCAGAGAACTAAGAAGTGACTAGATAACCAACTGGCTCAACTATAACAATAGGGTGTGGAATTGACATATGGAGAACTAGAGGATGATATTGAAAATGAAACTAAAAGTGGTACCAGTGCAAGATCTACAGATGAGGCTCCAATGTCTCCATCGATTACTCAATCAAAGAAAAGAAAGGATGTGCTAGAACAGTAGCCCAAGTAGAAAGTGTATACCAGAAAGGAAGTTGAGGTGCAAAGACCACCCACGAAGACCAAAATAACAAGAACCTTCATTCCTAATATGCCTACCATTCGAGAAGAAGAGTCCTCTCCCTTGGAGGAAGAAGCACTACCAAAATCACCTCCACACACCACTTCCCCACTCCTGACTGCCATTTCCACACCATCTCCTCCTACTCCATTATCATTGATGATATCTCTGCCCACTATGGACATCTTTATCCACCTCACCTCTGCTTGCCTAATCTCTCCCATGGTCATGGTTGATTCCTTATCATCAACCTCCTCTACTCTATCATCTTCCTCACTGAATTTGCCCCTTTTCCTACTTTCTCCACCCTGCCACCCTCTATGCCCACCACATCTATGACCCACCTATTGCCTTGCCCAAAGCCTTTGTCTCTTATTTTCAAAACATACCACCTCAATTTTTAGAAATCATTTTAATTCCTCAAGCTAAATTATTTATGGCTCAACTTGCTACTTCATTTCCTATCTCTCCACATACTACTGAGCCACCCAAGATGGAATCTATAGTGAAAATATGCGAGGAAATGGAGAGGAAAAGTGAGGAGAGGCTTAAAGAAACAATAGATATCATTGAGGATCCTAAAGATTCAGACTGTGATGATTATCATGAACATGTTGAGGAGGGTTTGAGGATTGTTGATTTAGATGAAGTCACTTCAGATGAAGAAGGACAAAAAAGTCCAAAAATGAAGATATGAGTAGGTTTGACACACATTATGATGTGGAAACCTTTGATCAGGAGCCTGAGGATGAACAACATGAAGAGAATGATGAAAAAGAGGAAAGTCTAGAGGAGAACCGCTCTGAGGAAGAAAGACATAACCCTGATATTAATATCATGCCTAAAGAAGATGTGGAGAAAAATGACGAACTCCCAGGAGCTAACCAAGATGAGGGCTTATAGGATAAAGAAGTGCCTTAGGAGAAAGAGAAAGATAATGAGAAGAAAAGTGATGATGAAAAGAAAGATGAGCTAGCCCAGGAGGAAGAAAATAATGATGAAATAAATGTAGAATTCATTGGGCCTAATGAAGGAAAGATGATAATGCAAGAAGGGTAGAATAATAAAGAAGAGAGCATAGAGGATGCTGCTAGGTATGAGGGGGAAGAGCCTCAAAAGAATCAAGAGGATATGAATGATGAAGCGAACACTACATCCCTAGACCAACAAACATAGATCCCCTCTTGGATGGATTAGTAACAAAAGAGCAAGGCCCTTGTGCTTCTAGATCCAAAGGCATGCTTGGAAGCCATACTAGCTCAAGCCGAAGTAAACACAGGGGAGAAGAAGAATGCCAAGATTAAGTACCACATCACCACAGATGCATCAGGCTCTTGCATAATCCAAGTGGCAACCCCAACTATAGATAAAGATGCATACACTATACAGGCTAGAGATTATTAGATGATGACCATCAATCTAGGTCTTGCCTCTAAAGCCCAAAAAATTGATGAATTCCAAGGGTTTGTTATTACAATCCTATAGAAATTGGACATAGATCAAGCCACGAAGGAAGAGTTGAAGGCATAGGTAGTAGAGTTGATTTCCTGTATACAAAAATGGACCACATTCAGAGAAGAAGCTCTAGTAGAATCCCTAGTGCCTGCCCTATTATCAAAAGAAGAAATAAATAAAATGGAAAGAATGAGAACTTGGACCAAGTCCACATTGGACTAGTTCAAAAGGGTAACAAAAATAGGAAATAAGGCTATTCACTATGCAGTCAAAATGCACAACCATTTTTTGATCTTGAAAATTGAGATTGAGAAGGAGGCAGATGCATACAAAGATTTTCCTGATCTTTACAACATGACATTCCCCAAATTGAAGAGCATTATGAAGTTATCTGCAAAATTTTGGGAGAAAGAGTTGGCTCTATTGAAGGAAGATCATTGGCTGCCCAAAGCTTGGTTATTTAATTTTGAATTTAGAAAGGGGATTCTAGAGAAATCTGTGATTGAATTGGATGCTATTTTTTCCCATGTTGTTTCCCACTTGGATGAGAGTGATGAAATCTTAGGATTGCTGATAGGAGCCAAGATCTGGGCCCAGGAATTGGATCATGAATCTGTAAAGCATGAATTCTACAAGAAAATGAAGCAAGGAACCTGTGACACTTTTTTGGTGGGATTCATGGATTTTGTCACACAAGCTTTCTCACAATCAGAACACATGATTTAGGTGGGAGATATGTGCATAAAGCATCATGATGAAATGATGGAGGAATTCAAAATGATCACCTTCAACATCATTAAATCCAACTTCCCAAACCATGACAAGCTCTTGGCAGTTCTAAAGAAGTTTGTTCAATATGTTGTTTTGCAATAGGATGCTAGAGATATTGTAATAGAAGATAAATACTTATAATTTCTAGCTAAAGGACAAAGTAGATAAAAGAAAAAATTAGCTATAGGAAAAATTGGCTAAAAGACAAAATAGGGAAAAGACAGATAGTAGCCAATTTTATATTGTAAACTTTTGTACTTATATTGGGTGATGTGAAAACCCTAAGTTGAAATGAATTTGAGCCATTCATTGAAAATAAATCTTAGCCATTCATTTAGCTTTTGTAAAACTATAAATAGGGGCATCCTCTCATTTTCAAAGGGAGAGATGAGTTGCTGTAAAAGACATTCTGTAGCAATATATAAGAAAAGTATTGAAAGTTGATGGTTTCTTTGTGTATTGCTATTTATGTGTGCATGATTCAACCTCCATATATTGTTTCAACTTAATTTACTTACTGTTTAGTTTATTTCCAGCTTGTTAGTTAGTGAACTACTTTAATGGTGACTGTGTGTTACAATATTTGATGCATTTCCAACTCATGCTTTCAGTGATTTAGTGATGATAAATTATTGTGTAAAGCTAGTATGAGCTCATTTATTTGATGCACTCAAGTTCAACTGCATGTTCATGCTTAATGGGTGAATGTTGCAGTCTAAAAATCTGCAAAGAAACTTAGAAGATGTCACTAGTTTTATGATACTATAGACTGCTCTTGGTTAAGAAAAACTTAGTTTTAGAAGTTTGTCTATTATGATGCTTGTCACTATTGCTGTTGTTCATAGTTTTAGAATTAGGTTAACTTCTAAATCCTTAAAAAAAATTCTCTTTCTTTTAAATTTTAGTTAAATTTAAGTTTTGAGCATCATAACAATGTTAAATCTGATGAACAAAACAAGTTTTGGGTTGATGTCATAAAATTGTTGCTACTATTCATTATTTCTAGAATTTTGAAACTTCATCATAGACCTAAAAATTCCATGCTTTGTGAACCATAAGGGCCCCTTGTGATTACCAACAAATCACTCATCTTTTTTCATGTAGTGTCAAAAACTAACATCTGAGAGACCTTGGGGTGATTTTATGAAACTTAGTTGCAAATTATTACCTTTCAAGAGAGACATTACACTTGTGTTTTGTCTATGTTGAGAAGTGCGAAAATACCCATCAACAACTATGACCATTCATCTCAATCACTTGAATATAGTATATTTATTCTCTAAAACACCTAAATTTATATACATAACCTTTTCATACTCATAAGACATTCATAGTCTAAGTCGAATACACAAAATATTATTTCAAACCTCATATGTAAATATAAGTACTCCAACTTTGTGTGAAATAAACCTACATTTAAATATTATAAAAATGTTAAGAAAAATAAACAACATAAAATATAACTAAACATTTCTTTAGATAGTTTTTTAAATGAGTGGTGCATGGGATGATGGGATTGGGTAGGAATCTCCTAGTTCATGTCCTTTGGTGTGAGATGTTTCTAGCAATTCTGGCGGTTCTTCTATGTATGGTGTGTCTCCTAATGGTAGTCACGAGCCTTGTGGGTCACTGCCTGTCCCTTCCCCTATTTATCAAAAGGTACCTTCACCACCAAATTGGAAAGCTCTTTTTGTGGGTACAAAATAGGCTAGTTCTATTGGCGATGGGGTCCAGACTTACACTCTAATGAGTGTACCACCATAAAAATAAAAGATCCTTCTATTGATAGTTCATTGGAAAAAATGGAAAATTCTCTTATAAGAAGATTTGTGGGAAGGTGTCCTAGCATTGAATTTGTTTGGAAATGGACATCCTCACGATGGCTTATTAAAGGTTCCTTGTCCATTTCTAATCTCCCAAAGGGTCTTTTCTGCTTCAAATTTACTCTTCAAGAGGACTATTTGACAACCTTAGTTGGGGGTCCTTGGTTCTTCGATAAGAAGAGTCTTTCTTTATACAAATGACGCTCATGTTTTGATCCTTCTGCTCATTTGGTGGCTACTCTCTCGACCTAGGTTCAGCTCCTGAGGCTTCCTCTAGAGTTTTGGGATGAGGAGATTATTACTGGTGTGGCCAAATATTTTGGTAACTTCCTCTCTTTGGACTATTTCACTAAGGAACAGTACAGGATGATGTTTGTTTGCTTCTATGTCAACATTGAGCCCAATAAAGTGTTGCTTTCCTTGGTCATTTTGGAGTCCAGGTTCAATAAGTGGTCTCAAGCTAGTGAATATGAAATTTCTACTCTCATTTGTCAACTTTTCTCTTCCGTTGGTCATCTCTATAATGCCTTTCCTAAAGGAGTGCCTAAGGTCTCAACCCTCCTAGACAAGGGCAAGAAAGTGGCTCTCCTATCCCCTCAGATTGAAAGAAAGCGCTCTTTGGTATTTTCCTTCCAAATTGGTGTTAGCATTGGTCTCGCTCGCTAGTCCCAAGATTTCTTCTCTAGTCCCTATTTTGGTCAATGAGGTTGGTCTCTCTAAACCCCTCTTCTTTCCTATTCTTCCATCCTCCATGGTGCCTATGATCTTGGGGTTATCCCTTTCCCTACCAAACCCCCTCTCCCTGATTTCCTCCTAGTACCTAATGATTGACTAGTGTATCTCTACTAACTACCCTCTATTGGTCATCGACCCTATGCTTGAGGAAGTCCAAGTGGAGTTTTGTCCCCTGTGGTGTCTTCCCCTATCTTGGTTATTCCCTATGCGACTTCCTTGAATTTTGATCTAGTGGTGCTAATGGCCTCATCTAAGGGGGTGTCCACCCTAGTTTTGGAAGGCTATCCATGCTCATCCAAGTTGGTGGGTCTAAGGAAATTGGCTAATATTGGGACCAATTTTAAAGCTAGTAGGAAATTTTCCAAAAACTACCAAACATAAGAATACTACTAGGGATATTTCTAGTGGGAACTAGGTGACCTTGGAGAAAATTGGCTCTAAAATAAATAAGAAATGTTGATCTCCTCATGGAAAATTCGAGGGATCAATAGCCTTCATAAGAAGCACATTGTCAAGGATCTCATTAAAGAATTAAATCCTGAAATTTTACTGTTTGAAGAAACTAAGATGATTGCTATTGACTAATAAATTAAGTAGATACATTTGGCCCAATTCCCTCTATGAGGCGGTTGATGTGGAGGGGGTTTCTAGTGGTTTCTTTATGACGTGGAAACCATTCCTAAATAGTTCTTTAATTTCTAAGGATGAAAAATTCCTTAATGTTTCCTTCTTTCAAAGTTATGGTCTTCATGAGTGGGCTCTTTCCAATTTCTATGCACCTAATAATGCTATTCTCAAAAGAAACACTTGGTACAGTCTGTTGGGATGTAGAAGCTCCTTCCTACATAGTCATTGGATGGTGTTGGAAAACTTTAATACTCCTCTCTTCCCCTCTGATAAGATGGGAGGTAATATGGATTTGTCTAGCAGTATGTTGGATCTTAATAACTTCCTTTTAGCAGGTGACATGTTTTCCTTAAATATTGAAGGATGATCTTTCACCTAGTCTAGAAAAGGGTTGGAGATAATCTTATTCAGGTTAGAATTGATCGTTTCCTTGTGTCCTCCAACTAGTATGTGTCTTCCACTCTCTCGCTATCCTCTCTTCTAAGGATCAACTTTGATCATACTTCTCTACTACTCCATTGGAACACCCATCCTCCTAAGGAAAAGCATCCCTTTCAATTTGAATTGATGTGGTCACATCACCCTCTTCTTAAAGAGCTCCTTTTGTATTGGTGGAGTATCAAGGTTTATGGTTCAACTATGTTTAGACTTTCCTTCAAACTAAAAGCCCTCAAAGATAACCTAAAAGGTTGGAACAAGAATTGTTTTGGTAATATATTTTCTCATAAAAAATCCATTAAGGAGTAGCTTAGATAGGTTCAAAAGGATATGAAAATGGGATCTCTGATGGTTTTGGTTGGTAAGGAAAATACTTTGTTAAGTTACCTACACAACATTGTTTAGAAGGAAGAGATTTATTGGAAGTAGAGGGTTAGAAATCAATGGCTTTGTGAGGGGGATAAGAACACTAGGTTTTTTCATATGATTTCCTCTAGACACCAGAAGAGGAACTCCATTGCTAAAATAATCATCTAGGATGGTTCTTCTCTATCTTCTGAGGAGGATATTGCTCGGATTGGTGTCAATTTCTTCCATAATCTTCTCAACCTAGCCATGTCTAACAATCTAGTTGATGATCTCTTGGAGGTTATCCCCCACTTTGTGTCCCCACAAAATTTTTTGTTCATGGAAATATGTTCTTTGATTGATGAGATTAGGGAGGCTGTCTTTTATCTTAGCCCATTCAAGGCCTTGGGGCTTAATGGTTCCCTTCTTCTTTCATAAGTATTGGGATATCATCTATAATGATGTTACCTTAGCTGTTAAGGAATTCCTCCACTCTGATAACATTATTAAGGAGTTCAATAACACTTTCATTGTTCTAATTCCTAAACATTCTGGTGCCAATAGGTTGTTTGATTTTTGTCCTATTAGCCTTTGTAATACCTTCTACAAACTTTTCTCTAAACTAATGGTCAATCACATTAGAAATTTTCTTGATAAGATGATCCATCCGACCTAGAAAGGATTTTTTCAAGTTGTCAAATTCTAGATGTAGTCATGGTTGTCCATGAAAATCTTCATTCCATGAGTAAGAGAAAAAAATAAAGTATGGCCCTTAAGTTGGATATCTCCAAAGCCTATGATAAAGTGTTGTGAAAATTTCTTTTTGAAGTCCTAAGAAGATTCAGTTTCTTTGGAAAAATCTTAAAGCTTATTAAAGGTTGTGTTACCCCCCATATTCTCAATGGCACTTTGAAGGGGTATTTTTTAGCATCTAGTGGTATTTGGAAAGGGGATCCCTTGTCCCCTTAGCTCTTTATTTTGATGGTTGAAGCCCTTGGTCGAAACATTTTCAAAGGGGTTCTAAATGGTACTCTGGATGGTTTCGCTCCCACATCTATTTCTCATCAACAGTTTGTCAATGACATGATTCTTTTAGGGGAAGCCATGGTGGTGAAGGTGAAGGGGTGGATCTGAGTTCTTAAAAATTTTGCTTTAGTTTTTGGCCAATGCATTAATCTTGAAAAAAGTACAATTTTTTCCTAATTGCTTCCCCAACTCCAAACTAGGATTTCCAAGATTCTTAACTGTCAAATTATCCTTTCCCTCCCCTTGACATACCTAGGAATTCCCCTCACTATTAACAAGATTGATAATTTTTTGTGGCCCAACTTACTTGAAAGAGTCCAAAGAAAGTTGGTGGCTTAGAAAAGGGCCCTTCTTAGCAACGTAGGTAAACTTATTCTTCTAAAGTCCACTCTTTGGAGTTCTATAGTCTACCTAATGTCCTTATTTTTAATTCCCTCTTCATGGTATGATAAGTTAGATCAAATTCAGAGAAGGTTCCTTTGGTCAGGAATAGAAGAAAACAATTGTTATTCCCTAGTGAATTGGGACATTGTGTGCTCTAGGAAATTGTATAGTGGCCTAGACTTGAGAAAAACCAAACAAATGAACTTGGATTTCATCACCAAAGTCACTTGGAAAATTTTGAATAAATAGGATGAATGGATTTCGATCCTAAAAGATAAGTATCTATATGGTAGTGAGGTATTTCCTTCCTTCATAATGTTGAAATGCCCTCGGGGTCCATCGTCTAGAATAATCTCCTCAAAACTAAGAATTTGATTTCTCAAGGTACTTGTTGGAAAGTCTAGACCGGTGCTTCAATTTGTTTTTGGGATGACAGATGAATTTGAAGCATGCTCTTGGCCTCCTTCCAATTTACTCTACTTTGAAATTGGACTTCTATTCTAGATTGGGTCATAAGGTCTTATATTATTTGGACCATTACTCAGACTCGACATTGGAAGATTGATCCCAATTGGTATGACCCTCCTCTTCATCTGGTCACTTGAGAAATTCTCAAAACTATTATGAATCACATGATCTTTAACTCCAATTTTCTTGAATCTTTGGTTTGGGTAGATTCTAAGGATGGTAACTGATCAATTAATCCTAGATACAACATTTTATCTAGTGATTGGGTCCCTTAGTTCAATTGATTGAAGGTTTGGAGGAACATCTCCTTGACCAAACTAAAGTAATTTTGGTGGACTACTTACCATGAATGTATTATTATGCAGGATAACTTGCAAAAGAGAGGTAATCAACTTGGAATTAGATGATTTCTATGTGAAGATGAAGCTAATGTTGAACAAGACAACTAAGAGGGGGGCTGAATCAACAATCACAAATTTAATCTTTTAATTCATTCATCGTAACTAATTCTTAACACCGCTTAAATGATTAATCATCAAATGCTAAAGAAAAAAATTAAATCCAACACATAAACACAATAACACCAAATTTCTATGTGGAAACTCCAATTAGGAAAACCATAGTGAGGATTAACTCACACCATAGAGAATATCAAAATTGATTATAGGAGGCTCACTACTCAGTTAAAACAAGGCTCTACTGCAAAAACAAGGACTCACCGTCCAACAGGGCTATCAACCTAGAGGTCTCACTACCACAGAGATACAAAGAAGACAAAGAATACTTGTTACAGAGAGAATACAATCTCAATGAAACAAAGGATTCCACCAAAATCACTCACCGACATGCATGAATGATAGAGTTCACCTTCTAATTTCATCGTGATCCAGAAACTCAACATTTAGGCTTCACATTGATCTTCCACACTCAAATCACACATACTCATTTGATAGCATCAATGCCACATCTATCTTCTCTTTTTCTTTTCACTTATCTCTCTTCTTTGCTCTTGTATATTTTTCACCACTAACTCATCTTGTATTTATACTATCTTCAACTTTCAAACATATCCAAAGTTATCCATCCAAATTCAAATTCAAAATTGTAAATAACGCCAAAAGTACCTGGTAGAATTAGAACGGTGGTGAGCGGCATGCAGACCATCACGGAAAAACAGCTCCTTAAGCAAGGTGTAATTTAGAAAAAATCAAAGTTAAAGAACTCGACGTGAAAAATTTTGAATAAGCTTTATGTATATTATTTCAAAAATACGTAGCAGTTAGGGACTACAGAAGAAAAGCCGAATCGTGAAGGCTTAAACTACTGCGCTTATTTCTAGTTAAAAAAATCTATTCGTAATAAAATTTGAATTTTCAATGCAAAGAAGATTGGAATTTCACGAAAAATACACTGGTGCGGTATTGCCAATCTCAATCTCTAACCACAATAAACGATAATTATTTTATAAGATTTTTAGATATAAGTATAGGAAAGACTCACGCCGGTGATGCGATGCATTTTTCAGAATTTTTTCCAAGAAATAATTAATTACTTAATTCTTGCCAACCCTTTAAAAAATATAAAACTCATATTGCCCGGGCTAACCTTAACTCGTCAAAACTTCACGAATTCATTTTTTTAATCCTATAGTGCTAAGCATAGAATGCGACGATGCTCGTGATTCAAAAATGTGATACCGCTTAAGCCATAGATGTTTTCATTCAACTCATCAGCGAATTTACCATAATTTAAATAGAAAATGAATAATAATTATTTATTAAATTCAAAGAAAGCATAATTTATATTGGTGGAAAGTTCGGTATCCTTTAAAACCCTTTTCATTTCATTAATTTTGTAATGTTGTCAAGCCACATACCGATAGGGAGGCTGCAGGAACTCAATCACACTGTTTTAGAAGCTGCAGGAAGCAACCACCGATTCCTGCGCTAGGCCTTGTCATAGACCTCCTTGGTGAAACTGCTGTTCCACCTTAACCTATAGGAACTCTACCTTGTCTAAGTTCCCCTGGTTCTCCTGCCAACCTCACTATCTTGACAAATTTTGAACATCCAAACCAATCCCTGGTTCAACGCTTCATTCTCCTTTGGCCCTTAATCTGCCTAAAGACCAAATAAACTCAACCTTCTTCTAGGATCTTGCAGGGGTTAGAAAAGGTTACAAAGACATCAAAATGGCTTGTCTAGGGTTCTTAGACAACCACAAGTTTCTATCTTGCCATCGCTTTCACAAGATGCTCTCCTAGGGTTTGAAAGGCTAGTAGCCATTGAGCCTCTGAACAGAAGTAAATTACTTTTCCCTCCTAAACCCACCAAAGGACTTAGGTTCTTGACTTAGGTAATGTGTTTCCCCTATCTACACCTTCAAGATTTCAAGGGTTTTAGTCTTGCTCAAGCCATGTGCTGTCCAAACACCAAATTGGTCAAGCAGCTAGGGTTCTAAACTACTCAGAAATAGTTTTAGGACTGGTGAAAAGTTCTCCTCCTAAATGGATTGCTGGGCTCTCTTCCTTATCACCATATGTGGCCAAGACCTTCCCCTAAATTCTCCAAAAATATTTTCTCCCTTGCAAGTTATCAACGCTGTATTGCAGCCTTTCCTAGCCGGGCTCTTCACTGGCTCGCCTAGGGCAAGGCGTTTCTTCCAACTCCTGCAACCAAAAAAAACCTAACACCTACCATATGTACAACTACCATATTTACAAGCACGGAGCCTAGGAAAATTTCCCAAAAGGTCGTACAATTTGTATGATGGGAAGGCACCCTGGGACTCCATTTTTAAAAACAGCTTGCTACAGGACTGAAAATGACAGAAAACAAAGTATTTACAAATAAAAGAAGGAAAAAGGTATACAAAGATAGAAGATGGAACTTCAAGCTTATACAATGTAAATACTACATACTACAAACAAGAAGATAGCAGAGCTACACCATTAAAGTTTAGTTTTTAACACAAAAATGCAGAAAAACTATCTTTGTACATTTTTTTTTAATTTTCAAGGAAATGTCACTCAACATAAAAACGTCTAACCTCTTTCCAAAGTCGAGTAATTCCTTAAATAGGATTCCAAAGAAATTTATATGCTTGGGTTGGGCTTCAAAATGATCTAAAAACAACTTTTGTAAAACCCGCTGTGTTTTCAGACACCTTGCCAACACTAGACAACTTAACATAATAATGTTGTAAAATTATTTAATACTTGTCACCTTCTTTCCAAAAGTTCAAAAACACCCTAAGCACCTAAAATAGTGGTCAACATGACCTTATGATAGCACCACAAAATTTAAGAACTCAAAAACAAAATAGTCCTTCCCTGTGCCCTCACACTCACATACCCTACAAATACCCATCATATCACTCACTTGGCCCATCATGATCCTGCACATACCCATGACCCAAACACACACTTCATAGGGACCCAAATAGATCCAAGATGCTTCATAAAATTCAAAAGTAGTGTTCAATACAAGGTCAGAAAAACTAGTGTAAAACACATAGAACCATTAAACACAAACCTTCCAGATACCAAAATTATCTTCAACACAATCAAGGAAACTCAACTCTAGAACCACAAGTCATAAGAATTCATCAAAGAGAAATCTGGACCAACAACATTCCTCCCAAACCTCAACTAGAAACACAGAAAATCACAGTTCACAACTGTTGAACATAGCTTGCACTGTACAATGAATCAACAACTAAAAATCTAGATATAACATCTTCAAAAATCCATGATCAATGTATCTGAACCACACAAACATAGGAGAAAATCCAGAGCAACCACTCAATATATTTTCATTAAAATTTTCTCAATATCCATGACATATACATCCAAAAACCTATATCCATAAGACTGATGACAACAATAATCAGTTGATAACCAATTAACCAGTTGAAATCAATGACAACACCTTCAGTCTTTCCATTCTTGCAACAATCTCCCCCTTTGTCATTGATGGAAACACATGATGTGAAAAACCATCAAAGACACCATTCTAGCTCTGTTTACACTTCTCAAGATTTTTCTTTCTATTTCTCCCCCTTAGTAGATAATTTCTTGTATTCTTCCTCTTTTTCTTCACATGCTTCCTCTCCCCCTTTGACATCAATGGAAAAGGAAAAAAGAAACTTTACATTGATTTCTCCTTTGAAATGAAAAAAAATACTCACAATGACAACACTTGACACTACCTACTCCCCCTAAGAGGTATCCACCTAAACATCAATCTAGAAGAAATAGAGATCCATAGATCCACCAGAATAATGCATCTCCATATGCATCTAGTTCAAGAAAGAAGGGGAAATGACCTTTAACTTCTCCTGAAGATACTCAAAAGTATCTTTAGGAAGAGTCTTCAAGAAAATATCAGCCACTTGATCCTTCATCGGAACATACTCAAGCTTTACTTGATTCTACATGACCTTTTCTCTCAAGAAATGATATTTTATAGATATATGCTTCATCCTTGTTTGCATCACATGATTCTTTGAGATGTTAATTGCACTTGTATTATCACATAAAATAGAAATAGGATCATCATACACCACTGTGATATTTTTCAATGTTTGTTTCATCCATATAAAATGTGTATAATAAGATAAAGTAGCAATATAATAAACTTCATCAGTAGACAAGGAGAATGAATCTTGATTTTTTCTCAACCACACCACCAATCTACATCTAAGAAAGAATGCACCACCACTTGTACTCTTCTGTCATCTACACATCCAACCTAATCTGCATCTGTATAGGCACTAAGTGTAAAGTCCTTATCTTTAGGATACCATAATCCATAATCTGGAGTGCCATTCAAATATCTGAAAATTATTTTAATAGCAACGACATGTTTTTTCTTAGGATCTTCTTGAAATCTAGCCACAAGATAAACAACATGCATAATATCCAATCTAGTATCAATCAAATATAATAGTCCACCAATCATAGATGTATACTTGCACTAATCAACCTTAGGTGAATCATAATCTTTACTCAATTTGCAACTAGTCACCATAGGAGTACATACAGGTTTGGAAACATTCATCCCAAACTTCTTCAACATCTCTCTCACATACTTGACTGTGAAGTAAAAAATCCTTTCTCTGTTTGATTAATCTGTAGACCAAGAAAGAAATTCATCTCTTCAAAAATAAACATTTCAAATTCTTTCTGCATCTCTTCTGAAAACTTCTTGCACATATTTTTGTTTCCTCCAAAGATAATGTAATCAACATACATTTAATAAATCATTCAAAATTATTACTCAATTAATATTTTTGTAAATGACACATGAATATACTCCAAATTAAAAAGACATAACTAGTGGCTAAAGTCAATCGTAGCTACACATGTCTATTTAAAATGAGTCAAAGATTCATATATTCACTTCAAAATTCAAATTACAATATCAAGTTTGACTTGGCTCCTAAGGCTACAAATTCATTACATTGTTCATGTTACATTAATTACATGTATGTATTACATCAAGTTACATCAAGTAGAATAAAATCTAGTCTTGTGAAAAATTAAGGTTCTTCTTCAACACTCACCTCCATTGGTGGACAACAACATGGTTGGAATTCTTTACCACCCAACCACGAAGCTTACGCTTCCTCGGTATTCTTCTGAATTGAAGAATTCCCAACCCTACACAAAAAGTTTAGAAAAAGAACAATCTACAAGGTGGAATCTGGTGCATGTCCATACATCAACATGCAATTTCTGTCTACAAGTTAGAAAAGAAAGTGCAAGATCTATGCTAAGAATGGTAGAGAGTGAAATCATAGAGTTCATACATACATAATGAACTATATTGCTTGGCCAAGCATAATAAATGTGTTGCAACAACAAAAAACAATAGGTTCTAGTAAAGCAAACCTATACTCTCTTAACTCCATTTCGACACGCGTCTCAAAAGGTAACTTTCTACTATACATCCCATAACAACTATTTACCCTCTAGCAGCATCTACCCTGAGGTGCTCTAGTCAACTAAGGTATCACTATTTCGTTCAAGTAATAAATTATTCTTTCACATATGTATTCAAAAGAAGAATCAGATTACTACTTTTACTCTCTAAACAAAAATTATATTTATGATTCACAGAGTAATTTAATGATAAGTCATATCATTATTATGACTATTTTCTACTTTTCATCATAAGCATTTTCCATTTAAAAGTGAACAAACAAAAAAAGAAGATATGCCACAAACTTGTGTATGTACATAGACGAAGTCTATGTGCATACACATAGATGTGCCTACTTATGTTTATAATTTGTGCATATGTTATGAAATAATTATTAATTCAGATTGCAATCATAAAATAGTATTCCATTTGATGTTTCTTTGTCAAAAATAAAAAAGTAAGAACAAGTATATGATAATAGTTTCACACATACTGTTATGGCATTCTCACAACTGTGATACTCTATCATTGCTATTCACATAAGAACATTCATTATTTTTACAGAACAAGTGTTGTTTCCTGTTAAACAGTTATAAAAAAATTTGTTTACATATGAACATTCTTTGTTTAAACAAAACAAGTACTGTTTCTCACTAAACAGTTATAAAACAAGTTTTTTACATATGAACATTCATTGTTTATACAAAATTACTGTCTCCTATTGAACAATTATAAAACAAGTTGTTTACATATGAACATTCATTGTTTAAATAGAACAAGTATTGTTTCCTACTAAACAGTTATAAAACACGCTATTTACATATGAACATTCATTGTTTAAACAGAACAAGTATTGTTTCTTACTAAATAGTTATAAAACAAGTTTTTTACATACTAAATGATTGTTTCACAAAAAAATGTTCATTGTTTCAAAACAAAACAGTTTTTTCATAATGTACTGAAAATAAACAAATCAAATAGCCTAGTTTCATACATATGGACAAAATGTCTATTATTTAGATCATTAACACTTGCATCACTAGAAATTCAATGATCAACTTTAATATTATAAAGAAAACTAAGTTCACAAGTTTTTCAATGAAATACTTGAGCATATATTCCAAACAAAGAAGGCATAGAAGTTTTAGGTTCAAATCAATACACATGCCTATTCTGGCTGCAACAAACAAACCAAGGTTGCTTTGGAATCGACCAATTTCATAGGTTGGGTGCTTTCTCCCTTAGCATCAAAAGTTATATTCAATTTATCCCTTATGGGAAATACTGGTTTATACCATGCATGCAATAACATTCAACATGTAGAAATATGTCTGCACCATTTACACATTTAGGAAATCAGCCTATCGATCTTCAAGATCGACCCAAGTAAGGCTTGGTGAATCACAAACTTAGATTCATACCATTGTTCCTATCAAACGAGGTCCACTTGACAGTAAATAGAAATATACATACATATGTGATGCTTTAAAAACATTTGAATAAATCCCTTTCCTATTATCGACCCATTCTATAACAAGCATTTGAAATATACAATCAAAATACACAATACAGGGTATTCTTTCCCTCCCACAGGATTGTAGTCAATCCTTTACAAAGAATAGTTTTTACAAACACAACCAATCAGAAAATATTTTGATGGACTTCATAGGGCCAACTTTGTAGTGCAAGATAGAGATGATGGCCAAGCCATTCGAGGCTCTTCGAGCTGTCAACTTAGCTCTGCAATAGCCGCAAGGCTTTAAGTTAAATGTTTTACATTCTATGCAGGTAGTAGGCCATGTGACCACCACAAAGTGGTTGACTAAACTTCATATATTCAGCTCTAAGCCAATTTCAAACATAGAACAACAAATTTCATATTGATGTGCTAAAAAATCATTCGAATAAAATGAAAATGATACACTTCAAGCATGATTCTATATGGCGATAATAATAGGTGGATTACTAAGGGAATCAAATTACCTCCAATACAAGCTTTTGTGTGATGTTTCCTTGGGATTTCTTTTTCTCTCAAGTTCTTCCTCTACTTTTTACCTTTGAATCCCAATTCTTCTCTCTACTTTTTTTCCAAAAGTTTTCTATTCTAAAATGGAAACAACCATTCCTTTTACATGTTTGCTGGGCGAAGGCATTACTACCTACCGCTAGTCACTACTTGTTTTGAACATTGCCATTAAAAATGTGGCAGTCCACATCCTTCATGGATTTCCTTGTGATTTTTCATTGATTCCAATAGTCCGATTTAAATTATGTTGGTTATTGAATTTGAATTTGATATGAATTTTGAATATGTGTACGTATATATGTATATGTATGTATATATATATATATATGTATGTAATATACACACACACACACATATATATATATATATATACATACATATATATACATACATACATACATACATACATACATACATACATACATACATATATATATGTATTTAAATGTTTTCATTCATATTCACCATGTTTTCAAATAATATATACTTATATATTTATATATATATTTTCTTGTAAAAATTATTTCTTTAGGAAGCTTATAAGTTTCATATGCTATCATTTAAATTAAGGAACTTTAATTTTCTTCTTGAGCTCCCATATATATAAACTAAAGGAATTTCTTTTTAATCATTATTTTCAATAATCTCTTTCATTTCCTTCAAAACACATAGTTTGAGTAGAAAATTCAATCTACAATCTCTTCATTTTCAATCACTGAAACAACTCAAGTGACGAAATTACATTCTTCTATATATGCAAAGTAGTTCAAATGAAAATCATCATGCCATTTGTGGTGTGTGCATCCAAATTCCAACTGGCTTGCCGTTTGATCTGACTAAACAATCTTACTTCAACTGTGTTCTCGTCCTTCAACCTGTCACCCTGCAACTGCACACACATGCACTTGCAAATTGACCAGTAATGTTCAATTCTTAGTAACATATAAAATTATTTTCAAAAGTTCACAAAGTCAACATCAGTCAACTTGTTTCATTCAATTTTTGAAAATTCCAAAATTTTCCATTTAATATTTATTGAATTTCGTCAATAATTCAATTTACCATATTATAATAAATATGCAATAAAATTGGGTTATGATGTATCCTTCCCCTCTTGGAAGAGACATGGTCTAGATGTCCAATAAGTCGAAATAAAAGAACATCATATCAAATTTGAACATACATGTCTATTTCAACATCACATCAATATATATATGTCTATTTCAACATCTTATCAAAATATATGTCTATTTCAACATCTCATCAAAATATATAAGTCTATTTCAACATCACATCTGAATATATATGTCTATTTTAGCATCACATCAGAATATATATGTCTATTTCAACATCACATCTGAATATATGTCTATTTCAACATCACATTAGAATATATATGTCTATTTTAACATCACATCAGAATATATATGTCTATTTCAACATCACATCTAAATATATATATCTATTTCAACATCAAAATTTTAGAGCATGAAATATAATAGTATCTCAATCCAAACATTTTCAAACAAAATTATTGAGTTTCTTTTTCAAGAAAGAAAATGTGGAAAGGAGTGTTCTATTTCTTCCAGATCCTCCCAAGTAGCACTATCCTCTAAGTATTGGTCCTATTGGACCTTACACTGAGCAATATCTCCGTTCCACAACTTAACATTGCGTCTATCTAGGATTCTAATGGGCTCCACTAGCATCACTCTTAGATCTTGTACTTGCAATGATTTCCAATCAAGCACATGAGTCACACCAAGATGGTATGGCTTAAGCAAGGAAACATAAAACACATTATGTAGTTGAGCCAAAGCAGGTGGTAGAGCTAGTCTATAAGCAATTGGGTTAATCACTTCCAAGACTTCAAACGGTCCCACATAGCTTGGGGCCAACTTGGAAGACTTTCCAAAAGCAATAGAAATTTTATGAGGTTTAACTCTCAAGAAAACTTTATCCCCTATTGTGAAATTTCTAAGAGTTTGGTTCTTTTCAGCATAACTCTTTTGTCGTTCTACCGCCTCTTTCAATCTACTCTTAATGGCCCTCATTTGTTCCTCCATTTCCTTAAGAATTTCAGGTCCTACTGTAATCTTGTCCTCCAATTTATCATAATTGATGGGGGTACAAAAATTTCACCCATACAAGGCTTCCAATGGTGCCATGCCTAAGGATGTATGATAAGAGTTGTTGTAAGCAAACTCTCTAAAGGAAAATATTCTTCCCACCTATCTGTTGGTCCATACAATACATTTATAGGAGGTATTCGACTACCTAATTTACCCTCTCTATCTAGCCGTCAGTTTGAGGATGATAAGTTGAGCTGAATTTTAGTTTAGTCCCCAATGTAGCATTCAAGGTCATCCAAAATCAAGATGTCATCCATGTGTCCCTATAAAAAATGATAGTTTATGGAACTCCATGTAAGTGGAAGATCTCCTAGAAAAAATTCTTAGCCAGGATCAATGATCCATCCTTAAGGTTTCCCGGAATGAAGTGCACAACCTTACTCAACTTATTAATCATGACCAAGATAACATCATGCTTATTCTTACTTAATAACAACACCTGTACAAAATCCATACTAATCACCTACCATTTATACTTAGGTATGTCATGAGGATACAATAACTTGGTTAGGTGTGTATGCTTAGCTTTGACTCATTGGAACTACAAGCATCTAGCTACGTACTCCACTACATCCTCCTTGAGTTTAGGGAAAAAATATAAATTCTTCAACTCCATGATTATATTGGATACTCTGGGGTGTCTTGAATGAGGTACATTGTGGAATTCTTCTCAAAACAACTTCCTTAGCTCTCCAAATCGGGAATATACATCCTTCTTAGATATCTCAAAATACCTTCTGGTTTGATCTCATACCCATCGAATTGAAGGATTTACTGCTAGGGAACTCTTCACTCTCTTATAGTGCTCAACTCCTAGCAGATTCTGAATTACCTGTTGTCTCAAGTTAGACCTATTTGAGATCATGACTACCATATGCCTTCATCTACTAAGAGCATCAACCACTTTGTTCCCTTTCCCTTTTATATATTCAATTCCAAAGTCATACTCGCTAAGGAAATCCAATCACCTTCTTTGCCGTGCATTAAGGTTTGGATGGGTAAATATGTATCTCAATCCTAAGTGGTCCGTTTTGAGTTCAAATGGCTTTCCCAAAAGATAATGCCTCCACATATGTAAGGAATGAACTATGGCCACCAATTCCAAATTGTGAGGCACATAGTTCACTTTGTGTTGCTTGAGGTTCCTTGATTCATAAGCTACCACTTGTCTATCTTGCATTAATACTACTCCCAATCCCTCTCCTAAAGCATCTATCACTACTATGAATCTCCCATTAGGATCAAGGATGGTTAGCACTATTGATGTCATGAGCCTCTCCTTTAGGAGTTGGAATTCTTGCTCACATTTCTTGGTCCATTCAAACAACTTTCCTTTCCTTTGGAGTGAGGTAATAGGAGATGTAATCTAGGATAACCTTTGCACAAACTTCCTATAGTATCATGCGAGGCCCATGAAGCTATGAATTTCTGAAACATTTTGAGGCAATGGCCATTCCATGATCACCTTGATCTTTCCAGGGTCTATGGAGACTCCTTCAACTAAAATGATATGGCCCAAATAGTGCACTCTATCCTAATAAAATGAACACTTGGACAACTTCCCAAAGAGTTTCCTTTCTCTTAGTCACTAAAAAACTATCCTCAAATGTCTATCATTATCTTCAATAGTCTTTGAGTAGACTAGAATTTCATCAATGAAAATTAGAACATAATCATCCAAGCAGTCTTTGAATACATTATTCATAGGGTTCATAAAGGCTATTGGTGTATTAGTTAAACCAAACAGTACCACTATGAACTCGTAATTCCCACATCGAGTTCTAAATGCAGACTTCAGAATATCTTCTTCCTTAATTCTCAATTGATGGTATCCTGACCTAAGATCAATTTTGGAGAACACCATCACTCCCTTCATTTGATCAAATAGTTCATCAATCCTCGAGAGTGGATACCAGTTCTTGATGGTAACCTTGTTTAGCACCCGATAATCTATTCATAGACACAGAGTTCCATCCTTCTTTTTTCACAAAAATAACTAGCACTCCCCAAGGAGACACACTGGGTCTTATAAGTCCCTTATCTAGCAATTCCATTAATTGGGCCTTCAACTCATAGAGTTATATGGCGGTCATCCAATAAGTTTCCTTGGATTGAGGCTCAACTCTTGGAACTAGGTTGATAGAAAAATTGAATTCTCGCTTCAGAGGAAACTTCGTAAGTTCATTAGGGAATATGTCTTGGAACTCCTTGAGAATAGGATAGTCATCTAAATATGGCTCCTTGCTATCAGGATTATTGACATGCACCACATAAATTGCACACCACTTCTGACAAGCCTTCTTGAGTTGCATCATAGAAATCTGTCTAAGCTCTAAGGGTCTTTGCATTCCACAAACCTCAATTGGGTTTCCATAATCATCTAGATAGTTGACCACCTTATCCTCATAGTTCACTATAGCATTATGCTTAGTTAACCAATTTATTCCCAAAATTACATCATATGAGCCTAAAGGTGCCACATACAAGTTGACCTGAGTTTGAAAGGTTGGAAGCTTTAACTCACTACAAAAGAGAGAGGTATCTACCCCTCGCTTTGCTCGATTACCATACTAGACTATCCATGATTTTTCCATGTATCTAGGTCTAATGGGTATCTTGGATATTATTCTAGGATCTATAAAATATTTAGTAGTTCTAATATCAATTAAGATAGAGACAGATTGGCCATAGAGCTTACCCATAAGCTAAATTGGCGAAGCCTGATACTCTACCCATCTATTATCCACTGCAGTGTGGATCTAGTGATTCTAATTTTGCTGATAGTTTCCTTCCTTCCGTGAATTTAACCGCTGAGGACAATTCGAGGCATAATGATCACCTCCACAAGTATAACATCCATCTCAAGGCCCTTTGCGACCTCCCAGCTTGTCCTCTCTAAAGCCCTTTTGCTTATGGTCGTCCTTACCCTTGCCTTTGTTTGCTTTCTTGTTCTTCCACTATTACCATCTTCACCCTTCTCTTGTGACTCACTTCCCCTCTTGAGATTACAGATCTGATGGCTCTTGTCTCCCTTATGAAATTTATTCTTCCCATACCGCGACTTAGAATTTGAGTTGCTATGAAGATTGGATAGTTGTTGCAACTTCTATTCCTATTTGATGAATTTTTGGAAGACTTCATTCATGGTTTTAGGTTCATGCATATCCACATTAGCTCCTATGTGAGGTCTAAGTCCCATTATAATTTTTTGAATATGGAACCGTTCATCTCCTTGATATTGGGGAACATATTTCAACAGGTTGGTGAACTTTTCCCAATACTAAATCACAATGATATTCCCCTGGGTTAAGTTATGAAATTCTATCACTTTCTTGTCAAAGAAAAGCTATGGTAACCATCTCTTCCTAAAATATTGGAGGAAGAGTTCCCAATTGATCTTAGTAGGTTGTAGATTTCGTTCTAACTTCTCATTATCCCACCAAGTCATTGCTTCACTTGAGAGCTGATACATAGCCCATGTTGCCTTAGTATGTTCTGAAAGGTTACATAGCCCAAAGTATTTTTCTAGCTCTATAATCCAAGCCTCAAATCCTACTCTGATAGCCTTACCATCTAACTTGGGTGGTGCTACTCTTTTGAGGTCTTTCCAAAGCTCTTCCTTGATTGATCCTCATGGACCTGCCCCTAGACCACCGCCTCCTTGATTTCCTACATTCAAGCGGTCCGGGTCCTCGCATGTCACTTGGACTGGTGGTCACTATGACATCCCACACTTATCCTGCATCACATTCATGTTTATCGGATCTCAACACAAGGTTCTATGAATAAACATTCTTATGCTATTTTTTTTTAATATGCATATATCCCTCATTCTAGAAGAAATACACATTCATGCATAATACAAACATTTTAGAGTTCTTCATTGAACACACCCAGAAAAATATTATTTTATTTTATTTATATTTAAGGTGAGTCAATAGACCCTTATTTACAATAGACTTCTTGTTACATCATTCCAATTTCTCGACATTAGAAAGAGGAAATTCCTCGAGGTCCTCATTTGAATTTACATCAGACTTTGCAGAAGAGGATGGTTGAGCACACAGGCTTTCCTTTTCCTCTTTAGTCAACAAGGGTGCATTGGGTCCACACCCTAGAGGCCAGTCTTGGATTGCAGAATTTTTTTTGATCTCAGGTGCTCACTTCTCCTCAATCTTCAAGCCTCTCTCTAGCTTGAGTTGTGTAGGAGCTTGAGCTAGAGTTTCATCATCAAGAATTTTTTATTGAACCTCCGTCTTGGCATTTCCTTCCTTTACATCATTCTTATGTGAGGTTCTAACAATTTTCCCTTTCCTTCATCCTGCCTTTGGCCTTCCCATTCTTGCATTCAATCTAGGTTCGGTCAATTCTCAGGACAACCAAATTTGGGTCATAGGTTAACTACCCCTAGTCAACCATGGTAGACTCAAAGGCCTAGAGTTGAACCCTAAGCTCTAATACTAAATGTAATAACCCATTTGAAATTATTACTTAATTAATATTATTGTAAATGACACATGAATATACTCGAAATAAAAAAGACATAACTAGTGGCTAAAGTCAATCATAGCTACACATGTCCATTTAAAATGAGTCAAAGATTCATATATTCACTTCAAAACTCAAATTACAATATTAGGCTTGACTTGGCTCCTAAGGCCACAAAGTCATTACATTGTTCACTTTCATTAAGTACATGTATGTATTACATCAAATGACATATTAGACTAAAGTTATTTTCAAACGCTCACTTCCACTGGTGGATGAGAATATGGATGAAGCACTTTACCACCCAACCATGAAGCTTATGCTTCCTTGGTATTCTTCCAACTTGAAGAATGCCTGACCTTGCACATAAAGTTTAGCAAGAGAACAAATTGCAAGGTGGAATCTGGTGCATGACCATACATCAACATGCAATTTCTATCTACAAGTTAGAAAAGAAATTGCAATAACTATGCTAGGAATGGCAGAGAGTGAAATCATAGAGTTCATACGTACATAAGGAACTATATTGCTTGTCTAAGCATAATAAATATGTTGCAACAAAAACAAACAATAGGTTCTGGTAAAGCAAACCTATACTCTCTAAACTCCATTTTGACACCTATCCCAGAAGGTAGCTTTCTACTATACATCTCATAATAGCTATTTACCTTTTAGCAGCATCTATCCTGAGGTGCTCTAGTCAACTAAGGTATCACTTTTATGTTCAAGTAATATCATTCTTTCACACATGTCTTCAAAAGAAGAATCTATTCATATTTTTAGAGTAGGTAATAAAATGATGGATGGTCTCACTAACTTGGGAGCTTTCACATGTAAAGTTATTATTTGGGATAATATTTCACTTATCCCTGGACATGTGTGTGAATTACTTTCTAATGATGAAAATGTATAGTAACCTTGAGCCCAATCTAGACTCCTTGTTAGCTCTTTTGGACAACTAGAATAGATTGCATTTATGGCTATCCTTCTCTTTGAACAAGTCTTTTCATAAGCCTTCTTAACTTTGGCTTACACATTTTACTAGGTGTTTTTACAAAATTTTGTGGCTTGCTTTGCTTGGTGTGAATTACACTATGGGAGGTGATATTCTTCAGGATGAACCCACCTCCTGTGAGGTGTGGAAAAATGATAGGGATGTATGGACCATCCTCTAAAGAGGAAAGATGGCCTTTTATGTTGAAGGTATGATGGGGCATGACCCCAATCTTTCAATGGAATTTTCTAATTCTTGGAATGAGGGAAATGTCACCATTGGTGAGTACACCTTCCATGCCAACATGGGGCTAATTTCTAAAGTCACTAGACTTTTGTTGGATGGGTATGCATTATGTGTTAAGCTAATAAGTTATTTCACTTAATTAATTTAATCATATTGGTTAATTAATTAAGTCACTTATCACTTTAGTTACTTAAGATAAACTTAGGCACATTAATAATTACTTATTTATTAATTATTAAGTGTGCAAACTAGGGTTTCCCTTTAAGGTTTCACTTTAGGGTTTCTTGATCTCCTTTTATAAGGATTGATCTCATTGTAATTAAGCGGGAGAATTTTTATAGCTTTCATATCTTCTTGACAGTTTTCTCTCTTCTATAGCTTTTTCTTGTTGAAGATAATTGCATATATTTGTTTGCAGATCTCTTGCGTGGAAGGTGTCTTTGTTTGTGTTTGATCCTATGGCTTGTGGTTTTATGCTTGTTTCACAATTCTAACATGGTATCAAAGCGTGGATTCAAATAACCCCTTCTGATTTATAAGGTTTTTTTCCAACAAGGGTTATAGGGTTTTAGATTTGAATCTCCTTTGCCTATTTTGCAAATTTTGAAGGTGAACATATTTCAAAGTATTTTGGCTTGAATCAAAGCCTCCATTGAATCCAAAGCTACCGGAATAGTCAAGATCAATCCTTTGTTACATCAAATTTGGCTTCCGCTTGTTAGATCTCTGGAGAGTTTGAAGAAAGGGCTTTTATGCCGTGATCCAGGGGAGCTCAAATTTTAAGAGCATTTTGAGCCCAAACAGACTCACCGCTCCATCCAGAGCAGCCAAACCTAAAGATCGACTATAAACTTGCCTATATTTCAAGTAGTTCATTTTTGAGGAATTTTTTTTTTGCCCATACGATCGTGCACGCAGATTGAGGTAAAAAAACAAGCTTTAAAAAATTTAAAGTAAAAAGCTTTTTTAACAAGCTTTTTTGTTTTTTTGTTTTTAAATGAAACTTTGGGTACAAGGTACCTACGCAGGCATACCTGCGCCTGATGGAGGTAGTGGGGGTGGGCCCACGTCCCCCACCCCTCCATAGTTTTTTTAATTATTATAATTTTTTTTTTATATATGTAAAGTTTTTTTTATTGTTTTTTTATAAAAAACAATTTTTTTGTAAGAAGCCCAATTGTGAAAAAGCGCCGACGGCTGTTTGACCGTCAATTTTAAGCTCCTCCCAGCTTTGCTAATGATGGCCGTGATGATCCGCCAAAATTAATCCAAAGATTGAGCCCCCTATAACTATTTTCTTCTGAGGTTGCAACTCTGGGCATACAATATCATTTTTTGGCAAATCCAGATATCGGCCTGAAAAGTGGGTTCCATCAAATTTCCAGTGGTGTGGGTCTCATTGCTTTATTTTACTACTGGTGAATTCTACAGCTTGTTAAAGTCAAAGGATCTATTTTCAGTCCCAAGCTCATAACTTTTGACCCATTTCTCCATTTTTTGTGATCTTAGCAGTGTTGGAACTGTCTTTTAGAGCTCTTCAGTTCCATCTAGGCAATTTTTCCAGATTGTTCTCCAGGTACATTTTATTCAGTTTTTTGTGTTTTCGCACTCTGGTGGATTCCTTGGACGTTTTAGCTCTTGGAAACTTTTCATTTGCATGGGATGACTTGTTTTTGGCTGTTCTATATGTATTTACAACTTTTTGTCATTTGTGGGCATTTTGAGCATCATTTGTGAGCAATTTCTGAGTATAAAATGCACTTAGATAAAGTGCCGTAATTATTGTACATGTTTTTGGGGATTTTGCACATAAGGTTGTGCCATATTTTGTACTCGCACTGCATTATAAATTTCCATGGGGGGGTTGTCTAGTGCCTTTGTTTTTACCATCACACCTTTGTTGGGTGAGTGTCCCTCCATGACAAGAGTGGATCCATATGATTCCAGCCTCATGCATGTGTGCTTTGTTATGCACACTACTTTTTCAGTTGTAGGTGCTTTCTTGTGCACTTTCAGATGTTGTTTCTTCTCCTTCATGCACTACATGGTGTTACACAACATTTCAGTGGATCTGTCAGGCTCTCCTAGTCAGCATTATGGGGGGTATTATTCTATTTGTGCTAATGCTTCTTTGGAGTTTCTTCGGCACCATAGCAGTCATCTTTCGACAGAGTTTGTAGCTTCATGCTTATGTGATGTTCTACATTTTCTTCTTTTTCAGGACATTTCCTTGATTTGGAGGTTTTTCAGTCCTTCAATCACCTTTGATCTCTTCTTGGAGTAGAGATTTTTCCCACGAGGTTTTCTCTATTTCTCCGATTTATAGAGATCTTCTGTTTGTACATGGGTACCTTACTTGGCCTTGTTTGTCAGGACCCATCTTTGCTTTCATGCATTTTTTCCTTAGTGTTGCTACTTCCTAAGTTCATTTTAAGGGGGAGTGATAGAGTAATAAGTTATTTTACTTAATTAATTTAATCATGTATTGGTTACTTAATTAAGTCACTTATCACTTTAGTTACTTAAGCTAAACTTAGGCACATTAATAATTAATTATTTATTAATTATTAAGTGTGCACACTAGGGTTTCCCTTTTAGGTTTCACTTTAGGGTTTCTTGATCTCTTTTTATAAGGATTGATTTCATTGTATTTAAGTGAGAGAATTTCTATAGCTTTCATATCTTCTTGAAAGTTTTCTCTCTTCTATAGCTTTTTCTTGTTGAAGATAATTGCATAGATTTGTTTGCAGATCTCTTGTGTGGAAGGTGTCTTTGTTTGTGTTTGATCCTATGGCTCGTAGTTTTGTGCTTGTTTCACAATTCTAACATGGTATCAAAACGTGGATTCAGCGAACCCCTTCTTGATTTATAAGGTTTTTTTCTTCAACAAGGGTTGTAGGCTTTAGATCTAAATTTTCTTTGCTTGTTTTGCAAATTTTGGAGGTGAGCATTTTTCAAAGAATCTTGGTTTGAATCAGACCTCTCCATTGAATCCAAAGCTACTAGAAAAGTCAAGATCAATCTTTGTTTCATCAAATTTG